>JAULCB010000011.1:73064-95582 GCA_032358575.1 Dendronotus rufus | reverse complement strand
CCCCCCCCCCCCCCCCCCCCCCCCCCCCCCCCCCCCCCCCCCCCCCCCCCCCCCCCCCCCCCCCCCCCCCCCGGAGCTAATCACAGACAGTGTCAGAAGGTAGAAAAAAGAAAAGACTTTTCATTGAATTATAGGCTTCATGAGACAAGACAACCTTGCCAAGTGGCATGACAGCATGACGCTTACACCTGTAAGCATGTTGTTCAGTTCCCTCACACTTTACTTTGCAAACCTATACTTTACTACAACTTATAACTATTCATTAAACGTAGCTTTAGTTGTAACACAGTGACATTAACATTTGGAAAGTACTATCAATCGAATTGTGCATGTTATTTTGTTTTTAACCCTGCCTGACAATGCACACACAATACAGGTTCATCATCTGGGAAGACTCATCACTCTCATTAGACAAACAATGATAAAAGAAAAACCAAACACCAAACACCGCTGCCTCTGTGATAGTTTTACTTTTTGTGTATTTTGTAGTATCCAACTTGTTTTCATCTCATGACAATGATTTCATTACGCTCACAACAAACATTTCCATACGATATTGATAAACATCACATTTCATACCTTTGTATAGATTATTTTTTTCCCCCTCTAATGATTACAAATCCATTCCCCAATGTTATATTTTGCTCATAATGATCAATTTCATGTTGATTGCACGTTTAATGCATGCTCCTTGTTTTCCTTGTGCATGCAGGGATTTGGTTTCGTAACTTTCGCAAATAGCAGTGATGCAGACAGAGCACGTGAGAAATTGAACGGCACTGTGGTTGAGGGACGAAAAATTGAGGTGCCTGCATGATTCTTTACATTTTTGTGGTAGCACAACTGAAACCAATGCTAAGTATACCTATGTGTGTTGCAGTATGGAGAAATGCCTGATAGGAAATATTTTTCTTTATTATTAGTTATTTCTGCAAATCTTCGTTTGGTGATATCGCAAATCAATGTTGTGCTGGATTCAAAGAAAATTACTTTGGGAAATACTCTATACACTAAAAGTAAAAGTGTCTTCTTCTTTCTTACAATATCGTCACAGAAAAAGTTTCGTTTTAATCTCTTTATTGCTTGTTTCATCATAATGTATTCAAAACTTTTCTCTTAGTATTGACTATTGAAATTTTCTTTGGTTCTCAACCCCCGTTTTCCCCTGTTTTTTCCCCGGACAACTTTTTATTTTTATCGCTGAGAAATAAAATTGCTACAAGCACACTTCTCTCTCTCTCTCTCTCTCTCAGTTTCAACACGTTTATTTGATCTTTTTCATTTATGTCTTCTCTGTACCAATAAAACAATGTCATTTTCTTTCTTCAATATTTCTACCATGCTCAGACAGTGGAGAACTTTTGCCAAATTCGGCCATCTTAAATGTCTATCAAGTATGTTTTGTTGTGCATTTCATTGTGCAAAGCCCCAACAATTCCCAATCGCTCTGATTTGCACGCAAGGCAATATATCAATTGTTTCTTCTTTGTAGATATTTGTGCATTATCCGGTGTAATATATCATTTTGCAATAAATAGAGTTACACTTCATATGGCATTTCTTTATGCTGTGATTTTTAAATCAAGACTATTGCATTTGACTTAGAAGAGAAAAGAAATAGAAAAGTTGTCAATAGTTTTTTAAGCTTTTGTCATATAAATATATTATATAGTTATCACTTTGAATTTTGTTTGAAAATGTCATCCCAAAAATGCAAGCTGTTAAAACTTATTTAAATTTGTATAATTTTCAAGTGTTTCAAATAAAACTATTGTGTTTATGAATTGAATGACTTTGAAGTTAAAAGGAAAGCTTTCTTTTTGAAAATTGAAATTGGTCTTGTTTGCATTTTTGGGTACATTATGGATCCTGGCCAGATGTGACACTAGTGTTATAGATACATGAACTTAACCAAATCCTTTTAATGAATAGTTTTATTTGAAAATTAGAAATACATGATTTTAAAATAAATCTATCCTTTAATTCTATTCCCATTCCGTAGATGCATTATTTTTAACTAATGATGCTCTCCCTGAACTGTTTTAATTCTTCTAGTGGTTTTATGTGTGTGGGTTTGTGATCTCATTAAAAATTATAGCTTTTTATTTTTTGGGAAATGTCATATTTAGTCTGTTATGAAAACCAAATTTTGTTATAATATTGGAAATTCAAGTATATAGTTTAATATCAAGTCTTTTCTTGCTTAATGATGGAAGTTACCTTTTGAAAATAACCCGGTTGCTCAAATGAAACAAATTTTCCTTGTTATTTACAGCTTCGTCCTTTTTTCCGCTCTTTTTATGTTATTTTTTTCTAAAACAGTTTTTAAGATATTTTAAATTAAATGATTTTCTCTATCTCAAGTAAAAGGCGCTAATAATTCTGATAGAATGTATAATATTGTGTTGTTTGTCAATCCCTTAAATAATGAAAAGTATAGACCAGCACACCCAGGGATTCTGATGCTTTCAAAATGAATACAATATAATCTTTTTGAGAAACCTTTTTTGTCCCCCCAGTTTCACACATGGTTAATGTTTTTTTTGTTTTTTTTCCCCTGTCTTGTTGTCTTATTGAAAAAGAATAAAAAGTTGTGTGTGTTTCAATAATTTGAAAATAACTCGAAATAAATTACAAGAATAGCAAGAAAAATATTCAAAAATATAATTCTGTATTACTCAGATTGAGGTTATGACATTCAAAAGGTAATTTTCTCCCAATTAAAAATATTATTATTATATACCACCGGTACTTCTCATAACAGGCTAAAACTGGCCAGATATATTTTGCATTTGTTTGAATTTTATGCCATTGAAAATAATACTTATGCCATGAAGTCTTTTGCAATCATTTGAGCCAGCCTTCCTCCTCAATGGGAAAGAAAATTTTAGATTTAGAGATTTAAGTTCAAATACATTTCATATTTTCTCTTCTGCTCAAAACTGAAAACAAAAATGTAAGGATATTCCAAGTTAGATGATATCAGAAGATATAATGCATTTGATTATCCGATTAGTTAGGACAAGTTATGAATGAATTGCAAAAGGCTTCATTGCATGCCTGCATTTTGTCTGGCATTTGATCTGACCCAACCCCTGATTCTGTACTAGGTTAACAATGCTACTGCACGGATCATGACCAAAAAGGTGACTGCACCCACAATCCCTGCTGGTAAGCAATCCATCCATCTTTCGATCCATTCATCAATTCTTGCATTTGTCATAGTCATGGATTAAATGTATTCCATTCTCATCTGTATTTCACATTGATTTAAAGTGATTAATATATTTACCTATTTCCTATTTGTATTGCCACATTTTCTTGAAATAAAGTTTTACTTTGAATAAGTTTTGAAAACCAATCAGATTGCACAAATCTCTTTTCCAAATGAATCTTAAAGAAGCTCATATAGTATAGGAATCTGACTGTCAGAGATAATTCCAAATTGCTTCTTCTCAACACCTTCCCCTCTGTCCAAATGTATTATCAAGATACTCTTATATTCCCATATACAGCCTTATTCACTGCATTTTGGTTATATGTCTCTTTTTTCTACTACTAGGCTTGGCCAATAATGCATATTGTGTATTTCTCCTTGGTGAGAGTTGAATGAAGAGATTGGAGAGATGATTATTCTGATTAATGGTCATTTGATTTGAATCATCCTAAAATGTCTATTAGACTTAATTGGCCTAAGGCTCGAATTGACAGCATGTTTCTTCATGAAGCCCATTTGTTTTTGTCTGAATACCTTTGGAACCTCCCTTTTTCTCTCCCTCTCTTTATATCTTCTCTTTAATGACTTCAGAGAAACAAAGAAAAAAAGATTTCCTTCTTTGAAAGGAAAAAAAAAGATAACCTGTCAACCAAGCTTTGCTTTCTTGAGATATTTTCATCCCCACCTGTGAAAATAAGGCAGGGCAGTGATATGTGCATAAACTTTTTTGTTTTCTTTTGCATTGCTGTCTTTGGAAGTCCACACTGGAACCTCACATAGGATAATTAATAATATTGACCTTTACCCCTTTATGGCAGTCAGTAATGGATAACATAATATGTAGTGTTAAGTCTGAGCAACCAAAAGAACCAACTTGATTTGATGGCATCTGGAGTGGATACACTTGAAAGAATGCTTTTTTCACTGATTTTAGGCAAGATGATTGAAAATCTAAAATTGTCTGAGCATTTGGAATGCTAGAAGTTAACAGAATGGAAGCTAAAGGAATGAACAAATGCAGTGTGTGGCATTCAACGTCCATTTGACCCCATGACTTTTTGTAAGCTAACACCAGACTCACTATTTTATTCCCATCTAATATGAAGTTCTTGTAGATTTTGACCAAATGCAAGCCTTAACAAGCCTCCTACTTTGTTTAGATTCAGCCACAGCTGCTGCTCTGAGAGGTGTGGCCTTGACTCGGGGAAGAGCTGCTGCTGCTGTAGCTGCTAGGGGATTAGGTGGTGTTTATACCGCTGCGGCTGCAGCGGCTGCTGCAGCTGGTTTGAGACACCCTACACCATTGGCTGCTGCACCCACAGCTATTCCTTATCCTGCGTAAGTAAACTCTCCCACCATTCTTCACTCATCTGACTTTATCACCCAAAGATTGGAGAGATGACTATTCTGAGTAATGGTCATTTGATTTGAATCATCCTAAAATGTCTATTAGACTTAGTTGGCCTAAGGCTCGAATTGACAGCATGTTTCTTCATGAAGCCCATTTGTTTTTGTCTGAATACCTTTGGAACCTCCCTTTTTCTCTCCCTCTTTCTCTCCCTCTCTTTATATCTTCTCTTTAATGACTTCGGAGAAACAAAGAAAAAAGATTTCCTTCTTTGAAAGGAATTTTTTTTAAAGATAACCTGTCAATGTCAACGTTACTAACAATTTTTAGTTTAAGTTTAAGTGAAGGAATTGAATGTCTTCCGTCAGACTGTACAAAACAATTTTGTTTGGATTCTTAATGTAGAACATATCTAGCCGTCTAGTCTCTCAACTAAGTTCTGCGAGTTATGAAAATAATATGGAAAGAGATGTCCGAAAGACCACCCCAAAATTAAAAAATTAAACGATGAAAGGGAGGACATAAATATTTACAGTCTCAGATGCAATTATGCACATCAGTGCAAGCATAAAACCATTCATGTTATGTATTAGCCTACTTATACTACTACTTCGACCTGCCTTTTTGGATATGTTTTGTTTTGTTATCCAATACCTTGTGCGTATAGTACCGCTTTCGCAGTGTCAGCACCCAGCTCCATGCTAAGTCTTAAATGGTGAATGAGGTAGATACCCCCAATAGCAGGGCTGGGAAATAATTTTGGATCAGGAACTACGGCAAGCAGGTGATCAGCCCATTGTGCTCATCCTTGAATGGCGCTATGAGCAATACACTGGATGCATTACTCGGCTGCTAATCAAACAAATTTTTATATCGCCTTACTTAGTTTTGCCTCTCATTTAGATGTAAAAGTAAGAGAACCTACACTGCAGGCTCCTTTTTGGATATATGGTAACAAAATTCTACAATTATTAATTAGGAGGTATGAAAATGGAAAAATGTATACATTTTGTTCTCCAGAGGTCTTTACCAAGAACAATTGATTGCTGCATACGACCCAACAGCCAGATATCAGGTATGGTTGTATTTAAGGTTTATGGAATTCAGAATATTTTTACATCAAAGTTTAATTTTAAGAATGTTGTTACACTCCAGAATGGACATCTCGGCACGGTCAGGACCAGAACCCATAACTTACAGTTACAGACTTATGATAATCACAATGCAGTCAATATGTTGGATATACACTCAGCTTTTTCAGATCCATCTGTTTGTTATCAAATCAGATTATGTGGATTTTGTAGGTTTAATCAAGCCATTTAAAAATCAATTTTTAGAATAGCGACTTTTTTCATGTCATACAGGTATTTTGTCGAGAACATTGGGACTCGGGTTGTCAATATAAAAGAGAATACCCCATAGAATATGTCAATACACAAGAATATTTTATCTATCGATGAAAAGTGATCAATTTGGAAATTAATGTCGACAGAGCTGAGTGTATTTATTTTAATGTTAGAACCCATCAAAACTGCCCTAATGTGGAATTTTCAGCATAGATATACTTTGAATTTTTATCCCAGTGTTAGTTCATTAATTCTCTGGGGACCATTCACGAGTTAGTTGATAGTGACAGCATTCTAGAAGCATAGAATGTATCCAATAAACGTTTTTCGACAAAGTATCCATGTATGCAAAGGTATTATTGAAGACGACGACCATTGTGAAAGTTTTATTTTGTACTTGTAAAGAAATGCATACATAAGAGTGTCACGACACACAAAAAGTTAAAAATGATGTGGCAAGGTGGCTAATGCAAAAACCTCAAATATTTTCTTCACATGACTGGCTTCCAGTGGCTTATGAAATAAGTACAATTGTCTTCAAAAATCTGAACGATCAAGGGACATCATATTTAGATAAATTGATCAATGTTTACACCCCCGAAATATACTTGACATTTTCAGAAGATGAAAAAAATCCTTGTTGAACACGTGTCACGAAAAATTGGCGAACGTTCCTTTTATTTTTTGGCCCCCCATTTTTGGAACGTGTTGCCTCGCGGTGTGAGAAATTCCAGTTCCCTTGATCATTTTAAGTCCAATTTGAAGACATTTTTGTTCAGTAATATGATAATGTAGGTCATGAATTAACTCCTTTTGTGTCCATTATTTTAGACTTGTAATTTTTATGTACAGTGGGCGAGGTCGCATTCAACGAGAAGTCGGCTACAACGAGGTCCACTTGAAATCCCTGTATGCGACCTTTTGTAATGCCTGACGTCGCGTATAACGAAAGGTCGCATACAACGAGATCATGTCGCCAGTCCCGACGACCTCGTTGAATCCGACTTCCACTGTATTTCAAAATTGTAAAGCGCTTTGAGTCTATTTTCAAATGGGAAAAGGCGCTACATGTGAATGCTATGTATTATTAGGTATTGTTATTATTATTATTATACTCATTATTAACATAGATCTACCAACAACAAAATATGTCAAAAAGACCCTTTGTAATATATTCCTTATGACAAAACTTTTCAAGATAGCTTCTGTGTTGCAAAGTCGGAGGTCTGATTCTGTACATGTTGGTTCGAGTGCACAGTCGGAAAGAGGTCCCATGGTTTGGTTAGGCTCTTGTTGGCGCCAAACCCCATAGGCGCCCAGAGCCCTCCATTCAGTACAAATGTTTAACATTATTATTATTATTATTTGTGCGTTTTTGTGCCAGTTCTCCCCATCTTGGTTCTTGCGGCGCGGTTTTTAGGGTCACCCATTCTTTCCTTTGTTACGCTGGGTCTTGAATGGCGTCTTTTATTGGTGTTTGGCTGTCCCATTCTTTCCATTTTGTCCTATATATATTGCTGCGTGACTTGGGTGCAGGCTTTCTATTGCCATAAACGTTTTTGTCATGCCCCTGTTAATCCTTATGGGAAGGAGAACTGATTGCTACAACATGCACAATCCTGGAAAGGGGTGGTAAAAGGATAGCCCCTTTGGATTCCAAATATATAATAGATGTAACCGGATGCCAAATTCTACCTGCCTATGCCCAGTATGGAATGGACAATGCCCCAAAACAGCTGGCCCCCAGAGAGTTAAAGAGAAATATTACATATTGACTGTTTTTTCTGTAGAGGACATATTTATTCAATCTGTCAAATATTTTCCATGTCAATCTTGAAACGAGTAAATCATTTTCATTTTTTGGATTTCCATCATGACTTCCCGTTCTGCCTGTTACAGTTGATAACTTCCCAGCCTTATGCTGCTCCAACTGCCAGCTATCCTGCTAGATACGCAATCCCTGCTGCAGCCGTTGCCAACCCTGTCACATATTCAGCAGCTCACGCTGCTGCTGCTGCTGCTGCTGGGTATGTCTTTTTGTTAAGTCACACATTAGAGAAATGCAGGTGAATTCCACAGTCGTAATCAAACATTTTCTGACACAATTTGCCACAGTTCTCAAAGAAGTTGACTGATTTTCTATTTATGATCTTTTAAAAGTGAATATAAAAGGTGGTTTTGACTCTTAACCTTCGCCGTACGTCGATAATTACACACAAATTGTACGTCCTGGGTCGTTTTCGACCCATACAATTCAAGAGGAAAATACGTCGTGGGTCGTTTTCGACCCATACAATCATATAGGGGAAAAATGGCGGGAAATTATTCCAGCCTTCCATGACAAAAGAGAATGGTTGTGATAGAAATACTAGAATATTTTGTGGGTCGAAATCGACCCACGACATAAATTACTTATATTATATGGGTCGAAATTGACCCACGACGTAAATTACTATATATTATATATGGGTCGAAAACGACCCACGACGTACTTGTTTAAAAGGTCATATTTGGTAAATTTCTGTAAATAACGAAATATCATGATCATCACTAGAGTATGTTGTTGGAAAGGTTAAATTTAGATTACATTGGGGGTAGAGGTCGGTACCATAATAAACGGCAAAACTACAGCAGTTTTTGGACACTCTGGGTCGTTTTCGACCCACGGCGTACTGCGAAGGTTAAAATCGCAGATAGGATGTTGATTTCAATACTTTCCTTTAGAATTGTAAGACGTATACAAGTACATGAATATATTTGTTCATGATAATTGCTTAAAGGTTTTTACTATGGTAAATTCAATGTGAGCTAATAACTTTTTTAAATGTATAAATCTGGACCTAATAATGACATGCCAACTGCTTTGTGTTTAAATCTTAATTAGTTAATGTGTGAAACGTGCCATTTAGAAAAAAATTATAATTGTTTGTTATGCTGTTATACAACCATTCTACAGCTATGGCAGAGACTATGCTGCTGAAGCTGCTTACCTTGGACATGGGATTGGACCAGTCGCTGGCTATGGAGTAAGTCATAATTGAATATAGTTTTTGGGGGCAGTTTATTAATGTAGTGTCTGAAAGTGTTCGTCACTTTTGGTTTTTACTTTCCTATAATCCAAGCAACTGTATAACGTACAACCCGTCTCTGTAAATGTTATAGTAATAGGGATATAAAGTATCCCAGTTTTTTCTTTCTCTTTTTCTATAGAAAAAAATCTGGTTGTTGTTGGGTTGGGATTTCCTGTGTCACTTGAACGACCACAGTTCTATTCCCAGTCCCTCTGGGTTTTTATTTATTTATGCCCCAGCAATAATGAAACTAATGTTGCTTGAATATAGCCCTATACTATAAACAGACCCGTAAATCTTCAGACTATTGCAGGTTTTCCGCCAATAATATATTTGCTATTATTCCCCGATTACCTCCCGCCATTCGCATTTTATTTTGATTTTTATTCGCTCCGACATCGTTCGTTGCTCTACCCTCTTTTTAGTCTGAACTCTGAACGTTACTAGGGTAATAGGGTACTATTTTTAGAATATCCGGCGAACTCTGACCTCCGAGCTATCGAACTACAGAACTGACCCGAGTGTTGCCGAGAGCCGAGCCACTGGGGCTTATGTGATTTCGTTTCCTCCCAGGTTCTTATCTTTGGTATCCGATATTATTATGTTTCCTTAGAAAAAGTGAGTATAGTATTAGTTTATGAGTGGCGGATATTTATTTGTCTGTCTCCACCATTTGTGGCCATTATACAGATACAGATATACAGATGGAAGAATCCGCCGAATTCGAAATTATTATATTCTGTGAATTGCTAGGGAAACGAGGTAGATTGGCGGACATTTTTAATTCGATATTGATCGTGGATCTGATTTAAATTGAACGTGATGTAAAAAACTGTGAGTAGACTATTATTTAGCATTAACATATAAGCTTATTATTGTATTTTTTGGTTGTTTGAAGGATTAATAGACTTGACTAGTTTTTTACAGGGTATTTTTGTGTGAACAATTTTCAGGCAATTTTGTGATGGGTCATTTACGGGTCTGTATAAATTCATTGATACATTTTATTCACGCGACACATAACTTGTGAAAGTATTTTTTTTCTCCAAAACTTGACAAATAATGTTGATTACAAATTTTGTGGTGGACGATCTTTTTCAACTGTAGGGCCTTGTGTCTGGAATTCCCTCCCCAAATGTATCAGTTACATCAGAGAAGTCTTGAGCACTGGTTTAAATCGAAGCTCAAACATTTCATATTTACCTCAACGTTTTTGTAAATTATATTTATTTCAAAATCCTATGATCTCGATTTTTCTAAAAACATTTTTATTCAGAAAATAAATAAATAATGATTGCTTCACACAAAGTATGCAACGTGCCTTGGTCACATATAATGCAGCCATATTCTTGATTTAAATAATCTGAAGATTAGACCAGAAATCCTTAATATGAATTTTCCTGAAAATGTAATGGTGGATACCTTTGCTTTATATTCACACTGTTCATAGAGGGGATCTGTCTGCCGCGTTTAAACTACCCAATGAGTGTGTCAAACCATTAGTATTAGTTTTGCCATGCGAAGAAGGTGGTAGGGAGCTCTTAGGCAGACCTGTCTAGTTGGAATTTGCAAAATTAGTAGTAAGAAAGATCAAAATTAGTAGTTTGGGGTAAAAATTAGTAGTCACAAGATTATAACTGTAACGTAGTCCTAGTATATTTTTCATACTCACATCGTGTTGTATATTAAGCTTTCGTAGTAGGTATTCCAACAATTTGTTATTGTCATCGATTGTTCACTATTTACACTGTCATTGATAATTAATATCATTATCTATATGTGGTTATGCAGGCTTAAAAGTCTGGGAACTAGCAGTTACTGGTTTTAACTATTTTCTGAGGTGGCTCCTCCATCCTTGGGTAATAAAATCTCAATATAGTCTCGATCTGTCCACTATTAATAATAGTAATAGTATAGTAGGTCTAGGTATAGTGTCTATCCTATCTAAGACAGTCTCTAATCTGAAGATCCGTAATTCACCACAGTTTAAAATGAAAAGTGAGTTAATAAATCAATCAATACAAACTAAAAATACCAGCAGCCCCGATGATGTCTCAATGCGTAATAATTCTCCAACAGTTTGATATCCTAGATCTAAATAAATTCACACAAAATAAAATCCGCCAAAGAACTTGAAAGCAATTCAACTTGTTGGACGTTGGTTGATCACTCGCTAGAACAATGAACAAAGAACGCCGGTGTAAACAGTAAACTGTAAACAATGTTTTCTTCAGTTGGAATTCCATTTTCGCCAATGTTTTGGTTTTTAACATAATCCTAGTCCGTAAGTGATTACTTATGATAACCGATTATTTTGCAAATCAAGTACTTCTTACGCTCTATTGTTTATATATAGAAACAAAATACCGACTACGAATAATCGCCCAGCCCAATTACAAAGGTCGCGGTTTTCTATCGCACTGCTTCCGGTTCAACGACTCGGTTCCCCGACCTCGTAGATTATTTTCTCGTTCGTCGTCAAATTATTTTCTCGCCCAAACGTTATGAAGATCGCGACAAGACCCATTTTCGATAATTTCGTAGCCAACTGATATGATTTCGTAGTCCCGTAGTGGAGGGCCTTATTTCGTAGTACTAGGCAGGTCTGTGTTAGGTGAACAGATAGCCCAAACTTCACTCTACATATCGTAGAAATAACGGTGGTTTGTTGCAAAGAAACACTGAGATTCATCAGTTGCCAATTTTCATGATGATGACATGCTGATGCTACTAAAAAAAAAATAGACATTTCTCTTATGCTCATATGATTTTGACATTAATCTCACGAAAACAGAAATATTGTGGTAAAAAATACATTTTAAATATTTTGCAGTCACCTCTCACAGTTTTTCGTCTATATATCTGTATTGGCCTCCATTATTGAATTATGTTGGCCGTCTTTTATCACGATTTGACTTATACCCACTCTACATCGTTGACCAAGTCTCATAAAAAATTATTTGCATGGGTTGGCTACTGAAGTTTTTAATACTTTGCTTTGAAAAAATATGGTTTTTGTTTGCCATGTTCCTCTACATGATTGCCCTTATCTTTGTGTCCCTAGGCTGCTGTATACCGAGGGGCCTATTCAAGGTTTGCCCCATACTAGCATTATCTACCGACTTCCATTTCTGTTGCCTGCATCTTCCTGTCTGTTTGAAAGTCAAGGATTACAAGAAACTCCCAAGAAGAGAGATCCTGATCGATTGAATAGCACATTGGCCTGAGCACTTAGAATTTACTAAATTTGTAAGAGTCAACATTTTATGTTTTACCAAACATGTACCTGCTGGCTGTTATTGAAATATGATTATAATTAGTTCAGATCATGATTCCAATCTATTTAATGTACCTAACAACCTTTCTTCTTCATCTCCGGTCTGGTCCGAAGGAGAAAATTGACTACTGAAAATTAGTAGGCCTAGTTGATTCAATTTAAGAATTTTAAAGAGTATAACCTTGGTATGATGTGGTGTAGAAAGAAGTCTGCAGATGAGAGAATTGAACAGATTAAAAGGAAGAATCTGTTCTAAATACTCAAATACTGAAAGCTTTATTTTGAACAAATTCATCTAGTCAATATGTCGTTTATCCATTTTATTCTCATGATATTTAAACTCTAGTGTTTGTGTACATATTATAAAATATTACCTTTCACCTTTCTGTGTCTATGGGTTTTTTAAGTATTTAATGTTTACACATACATATTTGTCTGGCATTTTTTTATATGATGACATTATATACTTATATAAGTTGGTGCTAAAATTGCTTTAAAAGTTATACCCAGCTGTTTGAAACAATAGAGATTATCAATACATGTTTTATTTCAATCACTATTTTTGACAGAAGGTTTTTAAAATCAAAGGCAAATAGAAGGAAATGTAAATAAAATATCAAAAAGTGAAGAATTTGATATGCATTGATAATGTAGAGAAGCTGTTGAGATGCTCATTTTTCTTAAATTAGGTTTTGCTATCCGTCACCTTTTGTTTCAACTTAGTAATCAAAACAAAATGAGCAGTTGAGCAATACTTGTCTTTCTTTGAATGAAAGAAGAAGAATATTTTTGAAAAATTAGACTTGTTTTCTTTTATAGGAGGAGTTATTGATTGAGCTGCTCACACAATATGTTGAATCTCATGGTGAGACATCCAGTTCTTCCGCAGTTTATTATTACAATATTGTGTACAGTAAAGACAAAATTAAAAGAAAAAAAAAAAGCCAGTAAAAGTATTCTATTCATCTGTATATAGAACCTCATTCTGTACTATTCATACAGCCATTACTCATTAATTCATGTCTTTTTAATATTGCATTTATACTTACTTGAGCTGTTTTAAACAGCATTTGGGTGTTAAAAGTTTGTTGTTTTTAGGTTCATTATTTCAATCACTCCTGAAAGATCTTTTGTCCTTGCAAAGAAATGTTCATTTTCAATATAGAAAGTATTCTCTTTGTGTACATTTTACACATTTAATTGAGAATCAAAATGCATCCAAAGCTGACATGTGTGTTTTTCCTTCATGAATGCAGGCCTGTTCCTGTTAAAGATTCTCTTGTACCTTTAAAAAAAGATTATGTCAATATTTTTTCTCCTTCTGCCGTGAATTTTCAATATGACTGTGTCTGCTATAACATCTTGTCCCTTAACAGAATGTAATACATATTGGTGCATATAATAGTCATGATATAATATACTGTTTCTTCTCATTTACAACTGGACTCTTTTGTTCAAATTTACTTGCCAAAACTTTTCTTGCCAGTACTTGTTTCTTCCTTTTCCATGAATAATTGATTTTTCTGCACTGGAAATGTATAGAGACGTAGGAGAAGCATTTCAAAAGAGAAAAGATTGCTTGACCTTTGTTTTAAAGTTTTATGGTACAATCGTATATATACAGTTGACTCCGGATATAGTAATGTTCACCGATAATGCTCTTTTTTGGAAGAACGTGAACCATTTATTACATTCATTATAACCCGTCGTACACTTATAGAGTGATTTTTTTTCTCTCATAATCTTTGTTATCGGGAAACGGATGTAATGTGTCTTGCTCTAACCTTCCTGCAAGTGTCCGGAAATAATGATCCCCAATAATGATCCCCTCAGGCAACGAAACTCTAGTCCACCTGCTGATGATACTGATGGTGCAATGTCGATTCAAGAGCCCTTGAACTAATGGTTAACATGCACACATTCTAGTCTATTCTTCAATCTTGTGAGTGCTCTCGCGTTTTTACATTCGTAACATACCGCATCGCAAATCATTTTACTGCAATACTTTTTGACCATGTTGAGGTAGTGCGGCCCACTATGACTGACGTCATTTGTTTAGTCCAGCGATGTGCTCCTAGGCTAGCCAACAATCTCTCACTCATGCAGCCGATCAGTATGTAGTCTCGCCTCCTTATGCACACACACAAACACACACGAACAATGGCACACACATATACCTCCCTAAGTTGTATCTTTTGGACAAAGGTGATGTTAGTGTTTTTATATAGTGATCTTTTTTTCACTCCCCCATCAACTATCTGTAGTCAACTGTATTTTTGTTTTGGCATCATTTTTTTATATTAATTAATTAATCATAAAATTGTGTGGTTACAAACAATCTTTCACAATCAATGTTTGTTGTTGTTCTGTTTGGTTATTATTGTTTATTACCGATTATCAGAAACTGCAATAGAATCAAAATTAGATTTTTGTTTTGAATTTAAGAATCAAACCAGTTGAGACAATATTTCTTCTTGTGAAATGAAACATTCTTAATTATTTAACAAGTACCGTAACAATAAGCTTCATCATCCTTTTTCAGTGAAACTAGTTTTATTTATTTATTTATTTAACCCTTTACTTGATAGAGCTAATTAGGTCACTATCCCCTGTCTTGACAAGCAAAGGGACGTAACTCTTAAAAACAAAAAAGTTGTCCAAAAAATAATAATCCTGACCTCACGTATCATAATCATATAAACCATCAAATGCAAGAATTAATTCTCTTTAATTTGATAAATAATATGCCTAGTCGGTGGAACAAAAAATTATCTAAGCTAAGAAAAAAATTACGAAGAAATGGTAACAAACAAAATTCGTCTTTTTAACAAAAATCTTAAGAAATGTTCTATTTATAGTCTTACCATGCTGTAAAGAGCTAGTTTCACTTTCATTCTCGATCTACATCCGGTACAACCGGAAGAAGCCCTAGTTAGCTTTTTTAACTCCAAAATGAGTTCCTATCGAAGCGGGCGCATTCGGGCACATAGTCAAGACGGGTATTATTTTTGTCCGGGCGCATTGGGGTGCATCGTCAAGTAAAGGGTTAAAGTTAAAGATGCATTGCAGATTTCTTTATTCGATTTGTATTTGAAAATTAGGAGTTCGGAGTCGTTGTTCCCCTTTTTCCTTCTGACTTGGTGAACAAAATGTTGAGATTTATTGATCCAATCGTAAATGTGTTGATACAACTCAACAAGTTTTATTCTATTTTTATGTAAATATGGTAAAAACAAATCACATAACGACTTGGTGGCTGCTGCTGTCCTTCCATAGCTTCGACTTAGAATGAAATCACAATGTCTGTCATTGACTTAGCTGTTTGGCTCTCATTAGGAGTGGACAGAAAGGTGGGACAAACCCAAAAGCTGTCAAAAAAGTGAAGGCTGTGATCAATTTTTAGGTGACTACTTTGGAATTCATTCATAAACTTCTTGGATTCATTCATGAATTATAACTTTGGTTAGTTTCTTGGAAACTGTGATAACAAACAATTCTACTTCCGGTCAGTTGACGTCGAAAGTTTTTATGACACAGATTATGATCGAGTCAAACTAACACCTCCACAGGTTTTCACCCAGCAATAGGCCTATTTGAACACTTTTTGTCAGGTTTTTCTCTTCTTTTCGTAAAATGAGAACAAAAAAATGTTATTGAGGAGACTATAGAAGTAGAAGCGATAGTTGATACATCGGAAGAGATTAGTATTTCATTTAAAAACCTTTTCCAAAACAAAAAGCCAGCGTCAAAAACGGAACTTGTTCTGTGGTGATTTACAAAGCGAACTGAGTCCAGAAGATAGGTATTTCAAACAACCCCATTAAGTCTGTTATGTGAGAAAATAATAATCTAGATGGTCAACAATAGGTATTCGATTGAGTTGCTGTGGAATGTTAAAACCATAAATCCTACTGAACTGGTTTAAATTTGATCTACAAAATGAATAGCAAGACTAACACACTAGAATATCTAGCTATGAATTTGGAAAATAATTGATTATTATTTTCTCAGACGTAATGGCGTTGTTGATACCTTCTGGATATCTAGATAGTTACAGTATAATTTTGTTGTCGTAACGTCTGCTCTTAACTTAACCTAATGTTTGCCTTGATAGTAAACAATGGACTAAATTTATTTGTTTTTCATAAGAGATTTCCCTCAAATATAGTGTGGAGGCATCAAAGAAAATTAACATCTAATTTCTCTGGACGCATAACGTTAACTTAAATAAAAAATAGTGTTGCAATTCCGTTTAATTCTATGTGTAGAGGTCAAAATACTCCTTGAAGAATATTGCATGCAAGAATTCAGTCACCTGAATCTTATTTTTATCTTTAAAAATTCCACCATTTCTGTCCACTCCGATCGTTATGTATCATGATTCATTGTAGACTAAAAGTCTCTATTTAGAAATAGTCAAGACTTACTTTATCTTATAGACTTACTTTATCTTATTAACAGGGTGCTGTATGGAAGCTTAAAACATAACATGTCCGATGTCAAATTTGTTATTCATCTGAATTTAAGTATTTTATTTTAAAACTGGCAATATTTATTTCAGGCATACAAATCAAAATATGGATGACCAATTTCTGTATTTTTTCTCTTGATATTTTGGGTTGTATCAAATATTGGTCACCTGTATTCAATGTGATTTGAAGGCCAGTTACTTGTGTTATTTAAAACTAGTTTTCAAAATGGAGTTGGATTACTTACTGTGTGTGGTGCTTTTCAAGATAAGTAGAGATGCCAAATACTTTTAATGTTCTTCTCCAAACATTGTGCTGAATTTGTTTCCGTAACTGACAACTTATTTTTGTCTATTGTGGTTAACTCTCTTACCCTTACATTGCCTGAGAGAAGATCTATGCATCTCCCTAAGAAAAGAGGGGGGGGGGGGGTTGTAAAAACATGAATAATTTCTGGCTGTAATATTATTCTAAAAGCTGAAAAGTAAGAAAAATTTACAGACTTTCAGAATAACACAACTTGAAGAGGCATAAAAAAAAGAGAAATTAAGAATAAACTCACTGCATCTCTGATCATCCAATCATGCAGACAAACACACCACAAAATAATCCTGGAATTGGAATTTAAATACTCGTTTAAAAGAACATGATTATGTCACTTAATAATAATAAGAATTCTTCTGTAAATAGACTTTCTGTTTACTTACAGAAATAACAAATGCGGTAACAATAAGATATGCAGAACCCTGGAATTTTTTATGAGAATTCTAGTTTCAAAGACCAAAATATACTCAAATTCTCACAAACCTGATGATACTGATACTGATACCGACCGATGGCAATGTAAATATTGCATGTCAAAAGCGTTGCGTCTCTGGCCAATACATTAGTATTATTAATGATAATAATCTAGGGAAATACAAAAAGTTTTGTTGTTAGCAATCATGGACGCTGTAACTGTAAGTGTAAGAGCGAATTTGTTTAATTCCAATGTCAAATCGACAAAAGTAAAATAACCTAAATGATGTCTGTCGTGTAAACTGACAGTATGGAGTATGAGCAAATTTAGTGAAATTCAATGTTGGAATAGGTGCTAAAAATTATTCTTGTTCACTTTGATCTTTTACTTTTACTATTTACACATGTCTGGGACACAGCTTTTTGTATTGTACGGTACTAATATTGGACACATGTGTATATATATATGGGTGTTATAATTTGTCAAAAGAACAGAACTCATAAGCCAAACTGAAATGATCACTGCCATTTGACATGGTGTTTAGTCAGTCAACAATATAATCTAGTCCTTTCAGCATTTTCTTGCATCATCTTCATTTTTACTCCAATAGTTCTTACCTCAAATTATCAAGATTCAGGACTTTTCTGATCGATATACCTTATATGTCTCCATGTGCATAAGTATTATACAAATTGTTTAATGAATTAAATTAATTGATTGATAAATAGTACAAAACATTTCATCTCTTATACTGTACTGTATACCATGCATAGAGAATTGAAAGATTCACAAAACATTTAACTGCTTATTTTAAACACTTTGGTAATTGTTTACATTTCCCCCCAAAGGTAATCTATAATATCAATATTAATATCAGTGCAGATTATAAAAAAATACAATAGAAAACCAATAAATGTAGAATTCCAAATTTGAATTCATTCACCACATTTACACAATTATTTGTGTTTTCAATCATTATATTCATGATTCAACTGCTAAAATGATTCAAGATTCAGAGAACTGAGAAGTTGTTTTTTTTCCTTTCATTTTGTTCTTAACATTCAAAGTGAAAATGTTGTTAATTAGGAGCTTATCTGATTGATGCTATTGTCCTCTTTTCTTCCCTCGTCTTCAAAGATGAGTACTTAAATGTTATTGTAAGCCACTGAATATTGTGTGAATTATGCTTATTATCAGGAACAAACAAAAATCAAATTTATGTCTTCCATGATATTTTGTTATGATGGCTGAATTATGTCGATATTTAATTTTTAAAGATATAAAACTTTGGAAACAAAATGAACAGATTTATTTGGAGTTGTCTTTCTTTTCTATACTTTCTTACTGTATTGTCAATCGTCTTGAGTTTCTTTTTATTTCTATCTTTTGTTTCTTTAACTTTAACTGACACACTATATTTTTTCTCAATTTTGTATTATTATAGATGTTTCCTCTCAACTCATTTCAACAATTGGGTTTCTTTCCTATCTTTCTGTAAATGAATCTCAGCTAGTTATGAGTGAACTCTCTCACTGGGTGTGATATTTTGGAGGTTTTCCTACCTTCTGATACTGATTGAAATTAGGTTTTCGACTTCATTTTCTGTTGGTTTTTTTCATCATTAATTTTCTGTTGTTTACTTTTATTTTCACTTGATGCAGCATTTATTATATATATATAAATATAAGCATTTTTTAAATCCTGGTCAGATCCTTCCAAAGCATTTCTTCCTCACCAGATTGCATTTAATTTGTTTACTTTTGCTTGAAGATGCTATAGTCCCTGGATTGCAATTAATTAGAGGACAGTGCTTTTGATTGCCAGTCTGTGACCAACTTTGTCTTTGACAGTGTTTGGTACTGTTCACAAAAACTTATAGGTTTATGGATTCTGTTAAAATGTGTAAATATTTCCACAACAAAAGTTTTAAAAGAAAGCATGATGGAACTTTAAAATTTTGACTGAAGTAAGTGCATGTTGTTACCTTTGAACTTGGTTCCTGTCATGACATGGTTACGGTTAAGTCTGATTCTAAGTATTCTATCACATTGGCTTTCACGAAGTGAAGCATGAATGGTTGTATTACTGAGATTGCATGATTTGTCCTTTTTTTTAAAAACATTTTGTCTGATGACAGTTTAATTTCTGCTACTTTTTTTTCTTTCTTATAATGGCATGCCTAGATTGTACTCAAAATAGAGCTACTAAAATTTAATCACAACTATAACTAGAACAAATTTGCAGAGTTTTTTGATTTCATGTTGAATGCTGTCCAATTTCTCTTCTGAACTGCAGACTAAGAAAAGTATTTGAGTATGGAAGCTGGCTTAGAAACATTTATTGTATTTTTCTGACAAATGGGAGGCGCTTTTGGGATACTTACTTGATGGATGAGAGTCACTGCCACTGTGCTTTTGATGTAACAATAACGTCTAGTTCTAAAGAATTTTGACTGATAATCTGAGATAACAACTCGCATGTTTTCTATTGTAGTTTTAGATTTTCTGGTTTTAAAGTTTGAATCAAAACAAAATTATGTAAGTTGTTTTCTTTCAATTTCAATGCAAGCGTTTGAACATTTTGTGGTGCTACCTTTTTGTCAATTGTCAATTCAGTTTTGTTTTGGGGTTTTGTTTTCTTTGCTTGTAATCCTATTTGATCAAGTGACAAATGTGTTACTTAGTTACTTAAATTAACACGAATACTGAATACATAACTATAGCTTGTTTTCTTTCTATTTGCATGTATTTTATGGGCACTGCTTTCTTTTGTCTACTAATTTGTTTTGGTATATTCTAATTTCTTCTATTTGACATGCAAGGGGTGTTCATTATGTCTCCTCAATTGGTCTGTTGCATGGATCTGGTCTTCCTAAAACTTATCCAAATAAACTATATATACGGTATCTAAATATGTTTTGGTTGAAATTTAATCACAGTTCTGATGTCATCAAAAAGTTATGTGATTTGGAAACATATATTTCACAAAAAGGAGACTTTATTAACTTTATGTATTATTATTATTATGCCTACACATCATTTTTATTGAAGTTATTGAACTCAGTGATATATAGCTAAACAAATTTGTGAAAATGGCAAGTTATTGTGAATGCAGGACATTTTTCAATGAATAGGTGAAAATAAAAAGGATCTCGAAGATTACCCACAATTCTGACGACCTGACCTGTCTTTAGTGTATTTCATCATAATTAATGGACCCCTCGAAGAGTGATACTGATACTGATACTTGCGCACTTCCAAGGACCTCTGACTGTGACATAATCATTGTAAAATCATGAAAACGGAATAAGCAAGGCCAAATCTAAAAAACTAAAACACACACATTTTAATTTTACTATAATATAAAGGAAAAATTGTCTCCAAAAAAGTGTTGCGGTCAGGAATCATACTCAGACCTTTGGATTGCCGACGACCTGATGGAATCTCAGTGGAGCATGTGTTGTACCGGCAATCTAGCGCTGATTTTTGGAGACAATTTGTTTTCCTTTATTTATTTATTACCTACATTCGTGCAGTCTCATTCTCATCTCCTTATTAAATTTAAATAACACTGAAAAGATCGGAAGTCTGCATCAAGAGTAGGATCTAGATTTTACAGGTCCATTGACAAGACTTTACGACAAGAGCACCCTTCATGTGTATTTTGTCTGTTTTGTCTCTTTTCTTTCTCTTTTTCTGTCTTCCAACTTCTTTGTTTTCTTTGTATCAATTATCATATATATTACATTATTATTATTATATATAGTATAGTATTTATACCTACAAAAATACATGTAATTAATTGTAATGGTCATTCATATTCACCCTAAAAAGTGCATTGAACCATTGTTTAAGGGGACATGATTATAAGATCTATTTAGGTACACCTTTTTAAAACCGCGATTCTTTTTCAGTTGAGTTTCAAAGCATGCGCATGTACTCCTATTCCTATTCCTATCCTCATATTTTTATTATTGTAGCTCTTGCAGAAATAATAAACTTTTAGTTTTAGTTGCTCTGTATTTAACTTTTTAAACCCTTATTTGAGATGTGTTCACTTCATGTTTTGAAAATCTGCATGGAAGTATGGAAGATCAAATATATGTAATGTGTTATGTTGTTAATGTTAATTAATGTTATTGGAAATAGGATCAGGAAAGATCATAGAATCTCACATTACATGCATGGACATGATTCAAAGTATAAGTACTGTAGTCTACCCCTGCCTGTTTGTTTACATTTTCCTTGGACGCATTATGCATGATGTGCGCTTTTACGTACTTTTACTTTTACTTTTACTTTGTAGGTACTGTGTATCTTCTGCATATTTGTAAGCTGACGTCATTTGGCTTTGGCGGTCATTGTTTTTTTGGGGGGGGAGTTATTTTACGGGCCCCCTATTTACTTCTCCCCCCTGCGACTGTTTGTAATATATTGGCTGAGGTTATTCGGCCTATAGTCCCAGTTATTCGGACAATATTTAGTAGTGTTATATATATGTATAGAGGTCCTAATTAAGACCCTAAATAATAATAATAGCTCCGGGGTAAATAAACAAAATGGCCGCTTGGGACATCAATTACTATAGAAAGTGGATAGGCGGACCCTGGGGTCCACCTATACTATATATGACCTTAGTAAAAAAGAAAGTGGGGTGGTTTGGGATAGGTGGACCCCGGACCAATGAAAAGCCGTCTTCCAGAAAAGAAAACAAAGAACCAAGGCAGGCTTTGTTCAGACTTTACTTGTACTTGTACTTTTTGCAACACCACTCCTACAAATTTATCAGAAATTACGCAACACATCACTTTTACGAACATCTGTCCTAAAAATAGAAGTCCGATGATGGATGGGCCATAGATGGCCTATACTATTGCTATTATCTATACTTTATGGGTAGGTAAAAGTATACATATATGGGCCATATAAATATCTAGGGTAGAGGATAGGTGGACCCCGGGGTCCACCTAGTTACTGTAAAAAATCCTAATACTAATATCAACGAGCACAATTCACTGGTTCATTAAATCATTGTACTTTATTTTCCAATGC
>JAULCB010000005.1:66782-82838 GCA_032358575.1 Dendronotus rufus | reverse complement strand
GGCGTTGATGAGATTAGTTTTAGGACTCGAAACCTTCTCTGGCGCATTTGTAATTTTACTGTAAAATTTGGGAATTTCGGGTGCAGCCGTTTGGGTTTGATCGCATGCCTAAGTTGAGATGAAGACAATTATTTATATAGATTATTACTATTATTATTATTGTTATTATTATTATTATGATTATTATTATTATTATTATTATTATTATCATTATTATTATTATTATTATTATTATCATTATTATTATTAAACACACACATACATAATGTATTGTTAGAATACGTCTCTTCACCCAAACAACCAATCTAAAGTTCTTTTCTTTGTCTTTTCTCAATTTTGCAGTAGCTGCCTGGAAGTTCAGAAAAACGCCATAGCCTTAATCAATGCTCTCTTCGCGAGGGCTTCAGGTGACAGAATTAGACGCAGAGTAAGTATACAAGCTACTGTTATGGGATAAGTTACAATCACAAGACATTGACAATACTATGAATATTGTGAATTCTTTTGTACAGATTGTTTTTTGTTTTGTTTTGTTATCCAATGCCTTATACCACTTTTGGTATCACAGGTTAACAGCTACTATAGTTAGCACACATCATATTCATTCCAATTTGAAAAACAAGTCTCTTTGGCTAGCTGTCTTATGTTAGCATGCATCAAAGTAAGAAAAGAAAAAGTATACGAATACAGCAAGATTTTAAAGATTTTCTTTCCTAGGCTTCGTCATTCCGCACTGCACATTTATACTTCCAGCAATGGAAACACTAGTACACTAGTCATTATTAATAAAATACCTTTTGGTGTTGTATTTCGTCTTAGTCTTATGTACTTTTTATTTTTCTATTTTCTTTTTTTTAGAAAATAGCGGAAAGTCTTCAATCCAAGAGTATGAGGAATATCATCATGACAGTAAGCTTATTCTTTCAAACGTTTTGTTTGTTTGGTGGTTAGATAGCAACAGTTATCGTAGCAAAAAGACGTAGAAAAATAGAATGCTTCTTCATTGTCATATGATTCATCTATTCAAATTGTCAGAAAAAGTAAGGACAGTGCCATGAAGTGTCAATAGGCTTATTTGAAATTAGATGTTTTCATTTCTGGTCAAGTTCTTTGATCTTGGAATTTGAATTTAACACACGTTAACTATGATCTTTAGAAATTTAGAAAAGAAGTTTTAAAATTAAGACTGTATATGAACCATGTTGACCGAGCTTGTTTCATGTGGTCAGCGCTATATTATATTACTATTATTATGTTCAACTGTGTTGCTGTCTCAATATGTAGGGTTCTGTGTTCTGTAACTGTAAAGCGCCATATAAGGCGGTATATATAAATTAATTATTATTATTATTATTATTATTATCATTATTATTATTATTATTTTTATTATTAGTATCATTATTATTATTATAATAAATCACTCGGTGTTTGTTCCCCCCAGAGTGTGATAAAGGGAGAGAGAGTCGGTGCTGGGATGGCCCATGAACTGTACGTCCTGCAATCCCTCCTTCTCAATCTGAACGACGATCGCATGAAGACGCCAGCCGATGTCAACGACCCAGTGCGTCATTCGTCTCTTATTATTATATACTATTGGTTATGGAAGAAAGACGATTCAAAAAAAAAAATTCATCAATGGAATAGCAAAACTTAGAAAATTTTAAAATTAATTTTTTTATATTTCATCTGTCTCTTTGTTTTTAGTTTCTTTCCCCCTCTCGTTATTTCTCTTTTTACCTCACCCTTTTATTCATCTTCTCTTCTTCCTTCTCCTTTTTTACTTCCACCTCATTTTACGTGTAATGCAAGTATTTCATTGTTTTTCATTTGAAGAAGCTTTTACAATTTTTTTATTCTGATAATTCGAAGAGAGATTGAAGAATTGCGAGGATCCTTTTCACTTCCCCCTCATTTTAGATGCAATACAAGCTTTTTATTTTTAGTATTTTTCATTCGAAGTTGAAGAAGCCTTTTTTATATTTTTTGTCTACAGATAATTCAGCGAGAGATTGAAGAGTTGCGGCGAATTGCCTTTGACGTCGATGGCGACCCGAACATCAACACCGTGAGGAAATCATCAAATTCTGTCAAAGACTACAAAAGACTCGGCTTTGAGGTAATGATAATGATAATAATGTTTTGTTTTGTTTCGTTATTCAATACCTTTTACCGCTTTCGTAGTGTCGGCACCCAGCTCCACGCCAGGTCTTAAATGGTGATTGAGGTAGATGCCCCAATATAGCTCTTATCCACAATCCTCATGCTCGAAGCGCTGTACAATTTTCTATTAATTCTCTGACAGGCCGTAGCAAACCAACTGTTTCTTCTCCAACTCCCCAGGGAGCATACAGTGCGAGCAGCTGTTGAAAGCGCATCTACACTAGCATTCTAACAAGATCCGTCAATGCTATAATATAATGCTTTCTATACCTTGTGTGTTTCAGAACGACAAGTCGCCGGTCGAAGACTTTGCAACCTCCACTTACGGAGTTCTCGCCTTAGACGTCATGCTGTACTTTGCTCGTAACCACGGACAGAACTATGTCAAGGTATGAGGAATTATTCACAACTAGGTCATCATCTGGTATAGAGACTTCTCTACACACACTTCTTATACCAATATCTCAAGACTGAAACTACAATTTGACTTTTTATATTTTCAAATTGTTGTAATTATTGTTTTTAGTTTTAGACCCATTCCATTTCACCCCATTTCAGGTTGGTATAATTTTACGCCAATCTCCCGGATGGTCATTTACCATTGACCACTTGACCAACTCGGAACCCTCTTTATGCTTGATTGATTTATTCATTTTATTCTTATTCCGTCGTCTCAGGTTGTTTTGGAAAACTCGACTCGTGCCGATAAACACGATTGTCCATTCGTTCAGGCAAGCAAAATGTTAACCAAAATCTTGTGTGAGGTTTTGAATATAGGAGAAACCCGTAAGTTGATATTGTTTTGTTTTGTTTTGTTATCCTTTGCCTTATACCGCATTCGCAGCTCCGTGTTTAGTCTTAAATGGTGAATGAGATACGTAAATGTTTTTCTAGGAAATTTTATATATTTGCATAGATTTGTAGATACATATTGCTACCATAAATACATAAGTTTCTTTCAATCATTAATTTGATATTAGTTAAGATATCGTTCTCTCTTTATAAGTAAGGGTGATGTATAATCATCCCTCATGGCTAACTATGAAAATAACGCAGTATTTACCAAATGTTTTGTTTTGTTTTGTTATCCAATGCCTTATACCGCGTTAGCAGTGTCGGCACCAACCCAGCTCCATGTTAAGTCTTAAATGGTGAATGAGGTAGATGCCCCAATAACCACCTTTGACAAAACACAGAGCCGAGAAATACTATGGATCAGGAACTACGGCAAGCAGGTGATCAGCCCACTGTGCCCGTCCTTGAATGGCGCTTTGAGCAATACACTGGACGCATTACTCAGTTGCTAACCAAACAACTTTTTATGTCGCCTACTTTGTGTTGCCTCTCATTTAGATGTAAAAATGAAAGAACCTACACTGCAGGCTTTTTATGGGAGCATTTGAATCTTTTTAACGATATTTGTTTTGTATTTGTATCCAACCAGCTACCGATGATGGGGAAACATTCTATTCCATGTTTTTCACTCATGACAAGCCCTTTGAGGAATTCTTCTGTATATGCATTCAGCTGCTGAACAAAACCTGGAGGGAGATGAAAGCAACGTCTCAAGATTTTAGAAAGGTATTGAATTATGGATTTTTTAAAACTTGTGACGTAGCGAGTCAAAATTTCATTATCCTGCATTATTTCATTTTTCAACTTACTGCCTTTATATTGATATTCTTTTTTCTTTGAACAAATAGCTTTTCATGTGTATGTTCTTTAAAAAGAAAGCTGACGTGTATACATTTACAATAGTTGTTGAAAATTTCTTTTTCACTTTTGAATTTCTTCTTTTCTCTATTTTTAAGAGCAATGCTGCTCTGCGACTGACGCGCAGGTTATTCCAGTCTTCTTCGAAATAACTGGCTAGGGCTGTTTTGTTGTTGAAAGATTTGGGAATGTTTACTGGGTATGGTAAAGAGTTTAAACAGGCCTGTAACTGTACATCTTCAGCCAATTGTCTGATTTCAGACCTTTTTTTTACTATCTAAATGGGACTGAAAAGCCATTAGTTTTTGTATCCGCATTGCTATTTTTATTGGGATATGAAATGTTTCAGACTATTTTTTTATTTGCCATTTACACCTCTGTTGTTAAAAAGAATGTTTGTGTGTGTATTGTCCGTAGGTGCTGGACGTTGTGAGGGAGCAGGTGACCAGGGTACTCCATCTACAGCCATCATCCTTTGAAACATTCCGATCCAAAGTCAACTCGTTAACTTACTCTGAGATCAACAAACTGTGGGAGTCTGACCGGGTCAAGAAAGAGGGCCAGGGTGCTCACCTCAAGCCCATCATGTGAGTAGACACAAAATCTACATTGATAATTGATTTTGATTGTTTCCCCCTGCAAAACATGTAGCCTGTTCGGCACGTATACTATTTTTTGGACAAAGAAGACAACGTCAGAGGGACCTCCGAATTTTTCATCTTTGTCTGATAGGATGAAGAAAATTGTGTAAAGAATCTTTTCCAAGGACTCAACGTTGGACCCAGTCAGGATTCGAACCTTGGACCCTTCAATCTCTGGGCAGATACGCTGGCCACTAGGCTACCGACACCACAGAAGGGTGTCGCAATAACTCTGTGGTTACATATTCTGTCTGTGATATGAGACGCCATGAGTTTGACCCTAACAGAAAATTTTTCTAAAAATTTTAATCGACCCAAATGGCTGGCATGTGGCACAAACGACTCAAAGATATTTCGTTTCCAAATGTCTTCTTTTCTTATAACTTGAAATGTTTTTGATTGATTTTCTATCCTATACTCAAAGATATTTCATTAAAAAATGTTTTCTTTGCTTATAACATGAGATATTTTGATATATTGATTTTTTTCTTTCTTCATACTTATTTTAGCCAATTGCGCAAAAAGATAACCCCTGAAATTATGGAGCTGGTGAAACAACAGCGTCTGAATTTCTTAATGGCGGGCACTCGATTCGCTAAATACAAATCCACCGCAAGGGTTAAAGGTAAGTAGGTCATTTGTTGATACTTGGACAGGGGGCAGTGGGGGTTGGGGGGGGGGGGGGGGGCGGGGTGGTAGTGTAATGCCTATGTCGTCAATACGTTATAAGAATTTGCCACGCATGTGGCATTAAAGTCCTTCTGCAGTGGGACTTGGACACAAAGTCAAGAGTCAGAGCTTGAATTAAAATAAAAACATTTTTAAATTTGTTGTCTCAGCCCGGGTTTGAACCTGGGATCTTCTCAATTGTGAATGAGTGCACGACTGACCTCTTGACCGATGCAGGGTTCGAAAAAGGCCCTCATCATAATATACTCTTTAACATTCTTTTTTATATTTTTCTGTTATCATTATTTTTCTGTGGCAAGCATTTTAAATTTTATGTTTAGTTATGCACATGTTTATAAGATAGTTTATACTTTTTTTTTTACAAAGCAGGATTCCATTAAGAACTATAAATATAATGGAATGATAGCTGACCAACGATTTTCCATGCTAAACACTTATGATTTCACGCAGTACAGATTCAGTCAGCTGTGATTATTTGAGAAGAGGTTATTGTGCACTCTAGAGTTTAGAATTGAACGAACGGTGCTTTTCGCTGTTTTTCAAGTTTAGCGCCCTACAATTAATCCTATATATATATATCAAAAAGGCAGTGTTTCCATTGTCTGGAAGTATAAAGATGAACAGTTCCTCCAATGGAAACACTGCTCATATCTTGAATATTCCTTAATAATAATCCAGCTCCTGCTCCTCCTCCAACCTTAAAATTAAACAAATTAAAGCATTTATATAGCGCTAATCCACGGTCATCACCATGCTCTAAGCGCTTTACAATACCACAAATATATCCGGAAAACATGTAAAAAATCAGATGAAACATGCGGCCTGTTAGGCGCGTATACAATTTTTTGGACAGACGCCATGGGGGACCTCCGTCTCTGATAGGATGAGAAAAATCAAGTAAAGAATCTTTCACAAGGCCTCAATGTCGGGCCAGGTCGGGACTCGAACCCTGGACCCTTCAATCTCCAGGCGGATACGCTGACCACTAGGCTGTCGACGCCACATCCTTGTGTATATAGATACATCGTACAAAAGCCTCTCCCTCTAATAGCACAGCTTTCACTCTACCAACTGCCAGGGTGGCTACAGTAGCTCTCTTATCATCATTGGTCAAGCCGTAATCAGTAGAGACGTTTGTTTCCTACACAGACAAGTTCTGGTTTTGGCGTCTGTCTCCCAACCACAAGGCGTTGCTCTACGCCGACTGCGGAGAATCGGAAACGCCCATTACAGAGGAACTGACCAATAAATGTAAGTAGGGACGGACACACCTCAAAGTAGTGTATTTGAGCCTATTTAATATAGGGTAAAGCGCTATATACAAATTATATATTATTATTATTATTGTTATCATTTAACCTGGACTTGGAATTGACCAATAAATGTAAGTAGTCACAAACCCACCTCAAAGTAGTGTATTTAACCTTGACTTGGAATTGACTGATGAATGTTTGGTTTTGTTATCCAATACCTTGTACAGGCCTGTAAATCTTCTTTTTACTATCCAAGTGGACTGAAAAGCCATCAGTTTTTGTTTCCACATGGCTATTTTCATTGGGATATGAAATGTTTCAGACTATTTTTTTATTTGCCATTTACACCCCTGCTTGTACCACTTTTGCTGTGTTGCTACCCAGCTCCATGCTCAATCTTAAATGGTGAAATACTATGAATCAGGAATTACGGCAAACAGGTGATCAGCCTACTGTGCCCGTCCTTGAATGGCACTATGAGCAATACACTGGATGTAGTACTCAGCTGCTAACCACACAGATTTTTCATGTCGCCTACTGATTAGTGTTGCCTCTCATTCAGATGTAAACAAACTTTTTTACTACCCAAGTGGACTGAAAACAAAAACCCATTAGTTTTTGTCTCTACATTGCTATTGCTATTTTCATTGGGGTATGAAATGTTTCAGACTATTTTTTTATTTGCCATTTACACCCCTGTACACTGCAGGCTATGGCGTTTGATTAATATTCTAATTATTGCGTTCTTCATGCTGGAGCGTGCCATTGCCATCATCCGTTATTTATTTCACGACTTGTTATCTCAAAAAAAGGAGTTGAGAAACACGCTGTTCAAGCAACACAAAAGGCCACAGACCTGGTTAACCCTGAGCATCCTTTCCATTCAGTCAGTCTGTCGTACAAAAACAAAAACTACCATAACAACAGATATACGTACGTACACACACAATCTAACACGTCATGTCACCCTCTCGCACCATTCTAAACGGTGTGCAGTGACGATGACTACTACAACTAATGATAATAATATATAATAAAGTTAAAGGTTTTTACATTACCGTTCTATTTTTTGTGTGTTTCAGTACTGCTATCCAGTATACAGAACTTTCAGATCGGAAAAGATTGTCCTCATACTGCTTCTAAGGACAAAGGCAAAACCAAAGTAAGTGCCAGTGCCATCCATAGGGAGTTAGCTACCCGGGTCTATTTAAAAATGCGTTTTCTGCTGGAAGGTGGTGAGTGTCCCAAATGGTTCTATTATTATTATTCTATTTCTCTCTTTCAGCTCAAACTATGTCTCTCTTTTTGTTTCTTCTTGGATTGAAATGATGTGAATGTTTTTTGAAATGATGTGAATGTTTACTTTAAGACATATAAAATCAAAGCAAGGTTAGAGAAAATGGAACGGCTTCTGTAAGGAACGAGACGTTTTTTCCTCCACTGTCTCGTTTCTTACATAAGCCTTTCCTTTTTCTCTAACCTTGCTTTGATTTCCTCTACAGCTTCTACTAATAATAATGATACTAATGAGTTTATTTGTACAGCGCATTTCGCCGAGGCCTCCAGGCTAATCCCTCACTCGTACCAAGAGTTTGAAATTATGAAGTAACAAACATTACAAGATAGAAAATCAAAACAAAACACTGGATTCAAACCGAAAACCAAATTATTCTAGCAGCCGTTTGATTGTTTAAGAACTATAGAAACAACACTATATATATTTTTCTTCTTTTTATCTTGTCCAGAATCTCCAAGTCCACCTGGCATTTTCCTTCCGGTCTGAGCACGACGATGACTCGATTTGTTTCATGGCGAGTTCTGACAATGAATTTGACATGTGGTCGGATGGCTTGAATTGCTTACTGGGAAACAAGGTACAGCGGCAGACGATAGATATGGTACACTAAGATTGGATTGGATGATGATGATAGGATTGGATTGGATGATGATGAAGTCCAATCAGAGATATTAGATACCAAGAACAAACACTTCTTTTAAAACTTGTCCTCACTTCCGGTTTGTTTTACACTCCAATACTAGGTGGCGCAGCGGGCAGCAATTTCACCAACTGTTGATTCTTTATATTTTATTTGCCATTTGTGAAAGTAAAAAACTTTGAAGAAAGTCGCTTGTCATGTCAATTGTCTCAAGCTGACCTCTCACTACATCACAACGCGTTGTAGCGACCACATGACTGAGTAGTGTGTCACCACATGCCTTTTGTTTTTTCTATCTCTACTCACTGTGTTGTGAGTTGTGAGTGATGCGTGTTCGTGTGTATGTGGTGTATATGAATGATCAGTCTGATGCCTATATTTGCTTGCAGCAACATGTTATTATTTTATGTCTAACATTAAATTGTGAAATTACCGAGATGTCGTTTGTTATTCATCTTATAATACAATAACCATGTTTTCATTCACAGATGGCCAGTGACCAAGTATCGAAAGACCGGGACACTCTTCTTTCTATGGAAATCAAAATGAGAATGCTGGAGACGGAAGGCATGCCGATCCCTGCTGAAGCGCCAACTATTCCCCCACATCCCGCTAATTTCAACTTTGCCTATCAACTTGGTTGATAGATCCCATTGAAAGTATTATTATGATTATAGTTGACACGCGGACGGTTTTTTCGTTGACAGTTTTAACAAGGTGCTGAAGTTAGGGAGGGATTTTTTAAAATAGGTTTCTTGCGAGCAATAGTAGAAGAACTTCAATTGTTTGAAGTTAAGGAATTTTCTTTCTCTATCTCTAATGACAAACACTGCGAAAGCGGTATAAGGCTCATAAAGATAGCAAAGAACAAGACAGTTATGAAAAAGGCTAGGACTTACTATTACAATAAAACAATGTGTGTTTTTTCCCCGTTGAGGTATTCTCAGGGCCCAGAGTTGGCCTGAGTTTATTCGATTTATCGGATCGGGGAGTTAAAAATACAGTAGGAAACGCTATATTTATATACTCTGCTTTATGAATATGAATCGATGATAGGAAACTCACTCTTTTTCTTTTTTTTCTGTTGATTTCCATGAAGGAAAGCTTTGATTGTTCAGATTATTTGTGTGGTGGCACAAGAAAATAGGGTACACTGTGAAAAACAAACTTTTTTTGATTCTACATATCAGAAATATTCTGTTTGAGCAGCCTTTGCTGATTATCATACCTTTTAGATTTTTGTTTCTATCTTAATTAGAGACGGAATGAGATCTTTTCAAGAAAATGACTTCAGAGTCGATAAAACTGAGAAAGACGTCTTTTATGCCTTGTCACGACTTTTCTGGTCTTGCGTCTTATACCCGATTTCCCTGTGCCACCATACATTTATCCATACCTCCCCTCGCCTATTTATATTCCCTCTGGTCAAAGTCAAAGGCGTTAGAGATGTCAAATGAAATGAAAATTACATTAATGATATTTGTATAACACAAATGCCCCCATTTATTGCCATTTCATAGAGATAGAGTTAGAGAGAGAAAGAAAGAAAGAGAGAGAAACAGAGAGAGTGAGAGAGAGAGAGGGCGGGAACTGCGTGCATGTTTGTGTGTTTGGATAACGGTATCAAGTCGAATAAGAATGCAATGATTATATTATACGCCTCGACAACGACACTCCTCGTCTCCTCATTTGTCATAGATGAAACAAAATCTTCTTCTTGCCAATGTTTATCCCGATTCATGGCCTAGGCTGGTTCACACACATCACTACTGGTTGGTTGGCTGGTTGGTTGGTTGGTTGGATGGTTGGTTGGTTGGCTGGTTGGTTGGCTGGTTGGATGGTTGCCTGGTTGGATGGTTGGCTGGTTGGTTGGATGGTTGGCTGGTTGGTTGGTTGGTTGGATGGTTGGTTGGATGGTTGGTTGGATGGTTGGTTGGTTGGATGGATGGTTGGCTGGATGGTTGGTTGGTTGGTTGGTTGGCTGGTTGGTTGGTTCGTTGGTTGGCTGGTTGGTTGGTTGGTTGGTTGGATGGTTGGTTGGATGGTTGGTTGGATGGTTGGTTTGATGGTTGGTTGGATGGTTGGATGGTTGGATGGTTGGTTGGATGGTTGGTTGGTTGGTTGGTTGGGTCAGATAATATGATGCCATCTAGTGTCTTTTTTTATCGTCTTGTAATTAATTGATTCATTGTATTGCTTATTATTATTACCTTACACTGAACGGTATAAAAGGTCAATTGATCAAGAAAGAAAGAAACATTTCTATTAACCTGACAAAAAGAAAGAAAGAAAGTGTTGTAGAGCACGCCGCCTATACTTTATAGAACACGCTTGTAATGAATTGACGGGATGAATAAAGAAAGCACCCAATTATACTGTTTGTCCCGATTGGATGCATCTGGTTATAAAAAAACTCACAATTGGGATGCCTGGCATCAGTCGATATATTGTTCTTGTTCTACTAGTAGACTGTATAATAAATTCAAACAATAATACGATTCATGATATAAGCTAGATTGGTACTTTTCAAATACTTAATGCAATTTACATTGGAAGTAGTTTTAAAGATAAAAAAGAAAATAAGAAAATTTAAGTCACATATTAAATATATTTAAAAGAAGATGTTGGTTTTGATCTTCAAATAAAAAGTAGATTCAAAGTTTGCATTTTTGTTCATTACCGGTAAATCATTCATTGGAGTCGGTAAATCATTCATTGGAGTCGTATTGTATATTATTATGCTTTTTGAGATCCTCGCATGAAGCAATACAAGACAGAAAGAAGCCTAACTAACAACAACCGACGGTTTATGCATCTAGTATTTTAGGCACCCACAGATATATATATGCATTATTGTGTGTAAGGAAGAAAGCAGACAGGTTAACAATGGTATAAAGAAAATGTCTTTGAAATGTTGGTATGTTTGTAAATAATATCATGGTATTGTGTTTTACCTGACACCGAAAGGTACAAATAGGTAAATTGATCAAGAAAGAAGAAGGTATTGTGTTTTGAAAGGATAGATATGATTGCACGGCACATTCTTTTAATTTCCATGCACAAGATTTACAATACTCGTAATAGATGCTCTCTCCTCCCACACATCCCCCCCCCCCCCTCCACGTTTCAATTCCATGATGCTCGAGATATTTTTCTCATCACAGATTTAAACTGTCAATTAAAGTTAATGTTAAAAGCTAATGTTCCGCCTATATATAGTGTATGGGTGCATATTTTTTAGGTTATGATTATAATTTAGAGCTAGATATTTTTTGTTGTGGTTGGTTTTTAGCTGCTAAAATTAAAATATTATTATTTTCTTTAAATTTAATCAATTCTTTCTCTGGTAAGTTTTGTATTCTTGTTCTTATGTAATTGTAACATATTATTATGATGCATTGATTCATTTGATACGTCCTATTTGGCAATGGCAGCCCAGTATTGAAACGTTACATTTCAATATATGTGTAATTATTTCAACTATGCTATGCTGATGATAACCTTCCCTGCCAGTATTTGACTGGTTGAATTATGCAATGAGCCTTTTTTATATCCATTTTCTTTTTGTTATTCCGTAGCTCTGATATATTATATATATCCATTTCCTCCATTTGTTATTGCACCATCGATCCATTATTTGCCCTGTAAATCATCCGTTCCTTAGGATATGGTTTATTATTCCTCGCTGCCTCTCTTACGGTCACAGCCTGAAGTAAGCACGAACAACATCTACTACTACTAGGTTGCTTTATTAATAATGTTTTATTTCAAAATAAATATTCATTCACTTCGTTTCATCGTTTTGAAAACCATGGAATTTGATTACACAACAACACACAAATTTCCCTCGTTTCCCCGTATACAAAACTCTATTACAAATGAAGCCTTATTAATATTATTATACAATTTATCCGTCGTCATCTTCATCATTTCATTATCGTAATAACAGTCATAGCTAATTATTAATAGCCATCCTGATGAAAAGTCAAATGTGTGTAAAGTCTTCCTCTCCCCGTTACAATACTGGGTTACTACAATTACAATCATGTCCGTCAAATAGCATCATCGGCCATCGCCATGGAATTCTTTCACGGTTCAACGCGCTGAATAGGCCATCGCCATGGAATTCTTTCACGGTTCAACGCGCTGAATAGGAAAAGGATATGATGAATGATATTTCTCACCCTTGTTGTAAATTGTAAATGAATTATTATAATGTAATTTTTCATTCAGATCGCACGTGCATTTCTGTAAACTACGTACGTATATTATATTATTACAATATATTATCATAATTATTATCAAACACAAAACGTATTTCTCCAACTCCTGATTGCATGTTATTATATAGCAATGAACTATCATCACAAATTACTTGACTGAAACAATTTATAGATAACGTTTTATTCAATCAATACGAAAAGAAAAGCATATACTATAATACTATACTAGTACTAGTACACACACGTATATATGCATTATTATAATGATTGATGTCAGAACCAATTGTAGCTAATCCTGTTTAGATTACACAGAATAGGTAGACAGAAGAGACATAAGAGGCAATACGTCATCAAAAGTGACTAAGCGGAAAGAGACGGCTGCCATATTGGATGATATTATTTATTGCTATTTCCTTTGCAAAGTACAGTAAATAATATAATAACGAGGCACTTTAACTTATAACATTGATAGACGTCTGTAAATGCATGAAACGACAGAGCTGACCCCGGCTTGCAGTCTGTTTACATTTTTTAGTCATAGCATTCAATATGGCGGCTCGAAGAATTCCATAGCCATGAAAAAGAGGCTGAAGTCCTTTCTGATCTACTCTCTTCTATTCTGTGGTATATTAATTATGGCATACATGATTTCCACCGTGCTGTGGTCCACCTAGAGTTAACAATTAACATTGAATGCAGGACATTCTTCCTTTTTGCACAAACTGTTATTTCTACTTCCAGCACATTTCCTATTGGTGGTCGAATTTGGGATATAATAATTAGAATAATATACACGTTGATTTTAAATTTTATTGATGGATAGGTATGAGAAACTTTGAAAATATTACGCTTGATTTTTATTTTTATCTTAAAGGATAATTATTATAATGATTTTTTTGTTTGAGTCTTGAGCTTTATCAATTATACTTTCCGACTGAATGTGTGGATTCTCAAATTCGAATTGATGATAATACGACGATGATCCACTAATTCAACGAAAGTGAAAGAGACAATCTGGCAATGATGCTGTCATGGGGGGTGGGCGGGAGTGGTTGGTGTCTGTAAATTTGTTTAGTAGATTTAGATACAACCTCATAACATTCCATTTATCGGTTATTACTGTTAATAATGAATTCAGTTGTTCACGTAATAATAATGACGATATTTTTGATAACCGACTGGACCCGTGTGAAAACAAATCTTTACAACAATTTTCTCTTGTATATATATGTCGTACACAGTAAAACAAAAAATAGATTTAGTTATATATAGTTAGATTTAGAAGCCATTTTACAATAAAAATTCTCTTTTTTCTGTACTGAATGACCAAAGATAATATTATAAGACCTCTTTCTATACATTTTAAATTTTATAGTTACATATGAATTTCATTCTTTTAAAAAACTGTTTCCCTTTACTCGTGTCTTTTTCACTCTTTTCCTGCTTGTATAAAATTACTATTAGTATTAGTATTTACTCTTTCCCTAATTAGTAATGGTGTAATAATAGTAATAGTAATAGAGAGAAGAATAAGATTCAACTTTTGATTTTTTGAAGCACCCATCTACTATACCATTTCTTGGCATCATTATAATTAGAACATGTCGTTACCATAAATCAGTTATTCTTAAGGATCCTCTTACTTCTCGTTTTGATTTATTGCTTTACGTACTTTGCTCAATTGGCAATCAGCTTGTTATGTTATTATTATTACATACTACTAGATTTGACTTCAGATAATTTGAGATTTAACGTTTTGTGTTTTATCTGTCTCAATCTCAACCCAACAAGTTATGTCACTCTATTTTTGTTTGTTGTCGGGGCCAAAACATTCACGCAACATGTTGCCTTCCTTCCATTGAAGTTTTTCAACGTTGATGACAGAAGACAGACCTTACGGGGTCAGAATTAGAGCCCTTCTACTTCTTGGATGATAATATGAACTTAAACTTAAACACATTTCTTTTTGTCTCAGGGCTATTATCATTATTATTATTATTGTTATCATAGACATTCAAAGCTTGGAAAGTCTAGCTAGATATTAATTATGTTTATTATGTTTTTCATGCACAGTTTAAAAAAAAGATTCCTTCTGGCAACCACTACACCCTGGTTTGTTTAAATTATGCGAATATTTCCCAAAACTACATAATACACCCATTTTGATGACTCCCATTGTATTTGGTATTGTTATATATTGCACAGTGGGCTGATCACCTGCTTGACATAGTTCTTGATCCATAGTTTTTTTCCAGCTCTGTGTTTTGTCAGAGGTGGTTATTGGGGAATCTATCTCATTCACCATTTGAGACTGAGCATGGAGCTGGGTTGGTGCTGACACTGCGGAAGCGGGTATGGTATCAGTATAAGGCAAAGGATAACAAAACACACACAAATTGTTCTACGTATATATTAATATTATGATTATATTTTCCTCCAAGGATTAGTTTATTATTACATCTTATCTTATCTTATCTTATCTTATCTTAGTGTTGTCGACCAGGGCTGGTCCCTATTCTATAATACCTTACGGTAGGTACTTAAATCAAGAAAAGAAGTAATTGAATCAACAGAAGACGAAGAAGACGAAGAAGAGAAGGCCAACAAAAACCATGTTTTTCCATTTATTCACCGACACATTCACACAATACATAATCGAGGGGGCTTGGTTTCACCCCATCAGTATACAGTATACGCCATTCACACAATACATAATCGAGGGGGCTTGGTTTCACCCCATCAGTACAGAGTATACGCCATTCACACAATACATAATCGAGGGGGCTTGGTTTCACCCCATCAGTACACAGTATACGCCATTCACACAATACATAATCGAGGGGGCTTGGTTTCACCCCATCAGTACACAGTATACGCGTAGTGTCTTCTTTCCTTAATCCTGAACCTTGCCACCACGTTAGTTCATACGATAACCTTATCATTACAATTACGACGAGTTGAATGAATAGTTGACACCACTTTATCGCACACACACACGTACACATATTGGGAATGATTGGAAATGTACTATGGTAACAATTAACTTACTTTTTATATTGAGAATTGACTTGATTCTATTTTGTAAAAAATTTCCTTTTGATTTTGCGGAGATTTTGGTTGAAAGGAAAATAATGCGTTTGTTAATGTGCTTGTTCGGCCTCTATGTTCCTGCTTTGCAAAAATAATTTCCATTCTTAATTATTGACAAATTACTTGAAGTTGAGCAGTGTATGATGAGCAAAGATGCTGCTACAGAAGTAAGCAAGAGACATTAAGAAAAATTGTATTACATTTTCCGTTATACAAATGCAAAGAAAGTCTAAATCAGATCATAACTCTTTTTACTAGTTAAAGTTAGAGTTTCAGTGTGTATCAATACATAGAACTAGAACGTCAGTGTGTATCAATACATAGAACTAGAACGTCAGTGTGTATCAAT
>JAULCB010000005.1:52082-63897 GCA_032358575.1 Dendronotus rufus | reverse complement strand
TCTTCTTCTTCTTCTTCTTCTTCTTCTTCTTCTTCTTCTTCTTCTTCTTCTTCTTCTTCTTCTTCTTCTTCTTCTCTATCATCATATTTGAATGGATTGAAAAAAATATATAGCACGTATACACGGTCTTCACCATGCTCTAAGCACTTCACAATACCACATGTATCCCTGGAAGACACCAGAAATATAACACATCAGGCAATACAGGCAGCCTGTTAGACGCTTTACAATTTTGTGGGTAAGAATAAAACTGTCCATTATAACCAGAGGGATCTTGAAGCTTTACATCCGTCGTCGATGGGATGAGGAAAGTTACGTCGGGTTATCAGCAGTCTGTAACCAGCAACGGATTGTATTGTTTGATGAAGACCTGATAAACCTTTAAAATCAGTTTCGTCGTTGTCACCAAAAACATAAAAACATTGTCCCAGTCATAATCAAACGGGGTAGCAATGATCGTCGCATGCTATCTGAGAGCGATAGGGCAGGGATAAGAAGAGGCTTCCTTCCTGTTTTAAAGATCACTTCCGCGTTGCACAAGAGCGGATAAACAGTTCTGGCTGAGTGGCAAACCCTATCATTCGTGACGGGACCCGAAACGTCCATTGCTTTGTTGTTGTTGCCGTCGTGTTCTCATCTTGCTTTGATTAGAGAGACAATACTACGAGCAGTTATTTCACATCGAGCAAGGGAGATAGCTTTACATATTGAATATGTAAACAAATAATGTATGAGTTGTTTCCCTTTATAAACTTTTAACGGTTGTCGTTTTACTTACAACTTGTAGAAATTCTACGGCTCTTCGACCTCCAAGGACATCATATCAGCTCAATTTCAACACAGAAGGCATATCAGAGGCGGGACATCCATATCACAGTCTGTCTCCGATAGGACTTGAATATACACAGCAAAGTCCAGCCGTACAACCTCGAACAGTGGACATCAGGGTGGAGGATGCATTCGATTTCAATTTCAATTTCAATGGTGTAAGATACAAAAGGCATGTTATGCCCATCACTGCAAATCTTGTTACAATACACGCGCACACTTTCACTCTTACTCAGAGGTCTCCTTGTGAGAGGCAACACTAAGTAGGCGACATAGAAATTATGTATTGGTCATATAATATAGCCATTCAAATTCAAGGAAGGGCACAGTGGGCTGATCACCTGTTTGCTGTAGTTCCTGATCCATAGTATTTCCTAGCTTCTGTGTTGTGTCAAAGATGGTTCTTGGGGCATCTACCTCATGAAGCTGGGTGCCGACACTGCTAACGCGGTATAAGACATTGGATAGCAAAACTATAAATGAATATATTGCCTTTCCGTTATTGAGGTCTCGACCTTGACTGTTTCCTTGATTTCTGGCGTCGGCAACCTAGTGGTCAGCCTATCCACCTGTTGATCGAAGGGTCCAGAGTTTGAATCCTGACTGGGTCCGACGTTGAGTCTTTGGGAAATACCATTTACACAATTATTGTTCTCATCCTATCGCAGACGAATGTAAAATCGAGAGTTCCCCTGGCGTTGTCTTTGTCCGAAAAAGTGTATATATGCGCCTAACAGGTCGCATCTTTCGTCTGATGTGTAACATTTTTTGTCGGGGATAAATGTGGTATTGTGACGCGCTTAGAACATGGCGATGACCGTAGATACGCGCTATTATTATTAGTATCGTATAATATGCTCTCATTTACTTTCAGGGCCAACCCTCGTCGGTGTCGTTACTGTAAGCGGTGACTACCTTATAACAACAGATACAGGCATACCCTAATAACTTAGTAATAGAATAGCTGCAACCAATACACCGACGTTACAAATAGTCGTGGTTCTGATGGCCGAGTGGTTAGAGACGTGAGGTATCTAATCCGGACGGACTGGGTTCGAGTCCTGTCAATGCCGACGGGATTATAAATATTGTAAATATCAAAATGGCCGTGGTTTGAGTCCCGCAAGGTGACGAAAAATGTCTTTTCTTCTTATCATTTAATTTCTTCCCTAGGCTTCGTCTTTCGGCACTGCTCATTTATTATACTTCCACTTCCAGCTAATATAATGGAAACGCTGCGCTATTGTAGGAAGGCACATATTATTGCCCCTTATTCTATTCCCCTTAACCCCCTACTTACGACCACCCATTACGCGGCGATTGAAGTCGTCCTTAGGCTACAACGAGTTACAACTAGATTTCTTTAAGGATAAGTGCCAATTGGCTATACCATTTTATAAGTATTAGCTAGTATTATGCACTCTGCACTTTGCACTGAGTGATGGTTTTGAGATGAAAGTCTTGGAACGCTTGTTCGCAGCCTTCGGCGCAGATTGTATACTACTAACACTGTTAATGATTTAACATACAACTAGTCTAAAATACACTGACAAACTCTTGTCCTTGGTTCATGATTCATAGAAACGTTATTCTTCCTTCAACAAGTAACATGTCTGCTTCCTCAAGCTTTGATTTCGTTCTCTCTCTCTCTCCTCGCTCACTGAACTCACGATCTCTCACTCCCCACCTGACACCCCATGTGATACAAAACATCACGAGATACACGCATACAAAGGGGGTTACCAATGACCAATATAATTCCACGACAAACACTATTGTATACTACTACTACTACTATACTACTATAAACATAAATGAATAAATAATAAATTTATACAGCGCTTATCCAGAGTCCTCACCATGCTCGAAGCGCTTCACAATACCACATTTATCTCAGGCGAAACATCAACCCTGTTGTTACTGTTAGGCGAGTATACGACATATTTTTCGCACAAAGACAACACCAGGGGAAACTCCAAGTTTCACATCCGTCTCCGATAGGAGGAGAACACAGAATAAATATGTAGGTGTACAGCTTTCCCAAGGACCCAACAATTACCCAGCCAGGATTCGAACCAGTGATCAGCAGCAGGTGGGTACACTGACCGCTATGCTGCCGACACCACGTTGTGGTGTGGAGGTATACTGTAATGGTTTTGTGTACTGAGTGCTCACAACACTCTTCAGGAAACCCAGCTCCCATTCATAAAGAGCGAGTACATACCGCTTGTCACCTCGGGCACGTCTGTGTAAGAATGGGACCGACTGGGGGGGGGGGGGGACCCCCCCCCCCCCCCCCCCCCCCCATCACACACTCTCTCTAATACAATATAGACAAAATCTCGCCTGGAATCTAGGTCAGAAGGGGATATATATAACGCACGTCATAAGCCATAATAATATTTGACCAATGGCCTGCTCAGACTCCTCAGCTAGGGGTCAGAGCATAAAGTACCGGTAAGGATAATATCCTTCCTCAATGGGTCAAGAGTCATAGTGACCCACTGTTGACCAGTCATGGGTGTCTTTCGTTAACTAACTGACTCCTCCAACCGTGTCCCCAACAGTAATCGGAGGCAAGGTGGTCGAGTGGTTAAGGCATTGCAATACTAAGACCCGAATAACCTGGGTTCGAGTTCGAGTCCCACTTTGGCACTTCGTATTTTTTCTCGGGCCAAAAACTTAACTCCTATTGCTATTGCTTATCTTGAGGCGCTGCTCTGCGGGTTATTCCGGTCTTATTTCCAAAATTGACAAAATGAGCCCTTTGCGCCAATAACGATATTTTTTCCGCATGCAGGTCCTGAATAGATCCATGTAGTCATACTATAGAGGTCCCGTTGAAGAGGCACGTCACTGGGACAAAAGCTCTGTCGTTATCTGGTCAATTTAGCGATGTTTAACCCTTTGACTACATACCGCATCAGTCAGTGGTACAGTTACTACTTACATTACATATTAGGGTACCGACTTATCGGTCTGCGGTAGTCGAAGAGTTAAAGTATGACAGTTGAGACTACTCTATGAAGAAAATTGTTTTGTTTTGTTGTCATTTGCCTTATATTTTATAATACCGTTTTCGCAGTGTCGTCAGCACAAACCCGTCCCATGCTCAGTCTTAAATGGTGAATGAGATAGATGCCCCAATAACCACCTTTGACAAAACATAGAGCTAGGAAAGCTACGACAAGCAGGTGATCATCCCCCTGTGCCTGTCCTTGAATGACGCTATGAACAATGCACAGGACGCATTACTCAGCTGCTAAACACACACATTTGATGTTGCCTAAGCGTTCGTTGCCTCTTATTTGCATGTGACAATGCGAGGACCTACACTGCTGGCCGACTATCATATTATTATGCACAAGCAGTCCCCTAGATCTACCGATTCGCACACCTGAGCGGAGTGAAGAGATCAAGTCGTGTCTTTCCCAAGGACTCTACGTCGGATCAATTTTAGACTTGGAACCCGTGACCTGGTGAGATGACCCTTCAGCAGACTGGCTAGAGCTAAACAAAATAGACGAGAGCATTTATATTATAGCCCTTATCCATAGCCATCACCATGCTAAAATCGCTTCACAATACCATCTACTATCCCCGGCGAAACATGTAACACATCAGACGAAACATGTAACACATCAGACGAAACATGTAACACATCAGACGAAACATGCGGCCAGTTAGGCGCACAAACAATGCCGGGTGACGCCGAATTTTACATCTGTTTCCGATAGGATGAGGAAATTAAATTAGTATAAAGAATTCTACCCAAGGACTCAACATCATACCCAGTCAGGATTCGAACCCTGGACACTTCGATCTCCCGGCGGATACGCTGACCACGCGGTTATAGTTATAGGCGCCACGGATTTAAGTTTGGAATCTTTCCTTGAACAAACGTCGACACGTCAAACTACAAGGAAGAATCGATCTATCCCTATTTCACCTACAGGGAGGTGAAAAAATATATATAGCTATAGATTAATTAGAGATAGGAAAGACCCTGGTATTGTAAATTACGCACCAACACAGAGAAGGAAAAACGGAAGGAAAGAACGAACAAATAAATGCGCGGAAAGGCCATAGGTTATTTCTATTCATTCATGATTCCAAAAAGCACAGAAAAAGAAAATTTATGCGCACCACAAAATTGAAGAAAACAAAAGTATAAAACAAGCGGAAGGGAAAAAATATTTTTTGTCACATGAAATGAAAATAATGCAGGTCTCAAAATGGATGACAAGACACACAAATTATAGCTAGGTCTATTAGTTATTTTAGTATTATGACATTTAGTGGCGTAATGGTGTGGTCTGATGTTTGAGATAGCAGACATAATTATTCGCCGGGCATTTTTACTTTTAGTAAGTGAAATTTAACAACAAATTCCACCAGTTTCGCTTGTTTTGTTCTAGGACAGTCTCCCCACAGTCTCTCACTCTCAGTGATGCGATGGTGTTTGTTTACCGCATAAAAAATGCACAGCTGATTTATCATGACTGGTGCGAATACCGATGCGCTCTCACTGTTTATGCTAGTGAATGAGCGGGTATTGGATTATTTCTTGTGCTGTGTTTTGAATGTAAACATGTTTCTACGACGAAGTATAACACACCCTACGGAAATAATCCGTCGATTTGAATCATACGATTTCCATTCCATCATTTTTCAATCGATCTTTATAACGAAAGTGGCCCATCCAATGGCGGACAGATTTTCACATTTCCCATAGGCCTTTGCAACACAACTAATTAATATATTTACATATTGTGTGTTATTATCCGCATCCGAGAAAACAGAACTTCTTTATGTTGGAGATAGGTTCCTATGTTACAATGGTTTGTTGTATCCAGTTATTTGTGTGTGTATTCTATTGAGGACGAACATGATATAAGTGTGTTGGATTCTAAGCCTGGATTGATCTAATACTTTTTCTCTCTTTCTCGCAAAACTGCTCGTACTCAAGCCAGTCATTGAAAATGGCGGATCTTGAGGCAGTTCTTGCCGACGTTAGCTACCTAATGGCAATGGAGAAGAGTAAATCTACTCCAGCTGCCAGGGCTAGCAAAAAGATAATCCTTCCAGATCCAAGGTGGGTTTATATGTCACAATACTTTGAAACGATATTTTCTCCCTAATTGCACGATATAGACTTAGTCTAGAGTCAAGGCTGAACTCGTACAATGTTTGTTGTTATGGCAGTGTAAGATAACAGAGTGAGTGCAATGTTTTGAATATGGACCTGTTTTTGTGTCGTGTTGTACTGTTGTTGTTTGGACTTGCAGTAATTGTATCTGGGCAAAAACATATGCATATTTCCTGGGATACAAGCTGACAGTCTTGTTTATCACATTCTTTTGATAAATGGAGAAATAAAGTAATCTAGATGCTTACTTTTGATGCTTCCTGATTCAGAAGATTTTCATTTTCTATCATCTGTCAGTATACCAAAGAAAGAAAGGGTTCCCACCTTCTCCCCTGGTCCAGTAATGTTTTCATTGTGCAACGAAAATAATTGTGTCTTAAATCATAACAGAATTATGATATAATTGATAGATCCGCTGATGCAATCAAACAACTGATTAAAGGTAGAAAGATAATGAATAAATCCGTCCAGAATCTCTAGTGTCTGGACAGGTGAAGATATCTAGATCTAATCTGGTATAGTGATAGGTAGAGATAGTAAATTCTCCATTCTCGTTGAGCTGTTTATATACTGATTGGTCAATATTTTTTGGAATTATAATCTCGATAGAAAATTGTAAAAGAAATTGTTATCTGACGTTTGTTATCAGATTTTTGTTTTCTTTTATAGCAGACCATGTTTTTAGATTTCCTGATGAGGTTATTGTCAGGACAAGTTTTTAAAGTTCTTATCTTCTCTACAATGTTTTTGTTCTGGACAAACCAAATGTTTTCCTTCTGATTATGACTATGAAGGAAGAATGATGGAGAGGTTTTAAACTTTCTGTGCATGCAAACCAAAGTTTCACGTCAAAACATTCCATGAATTTGAAATCAACCTGATATGTTGTCTGTTTACGTTAGGACAATAGTTTGAGATAACAAGAAAGAACGCACCAGGAATGGCCGCCAAGCGATTTATTTTTGTTTTGTTATCCAATACCTATAGTGAATGAGTTAGATGCTCCAATAGCCACCTTTGACAAAACACAGAGCTAGGAAATACTATGGATCAGGAACTACGACAAGCAGGTGATCAGCCCAATGTACCCGTCGTTGAATGTGCATATTAGATGATAATATATTGATATTAGACGTTTTTTAGCTCCATTCAAAACAAGACTGAAAGCGCTTGATAATTGATAAGATAATATACACACAAGCACTACCATTGACTACCATTCATTATAAATGCAAACGAAATAAGGTTAATAAGGTCACATGGAGAACATACAAAAACAAAAAAAAGATAATGTCTGTCATTGAATATAAAGATAACACACACACACACACACCTTTCATTCATACACGCACATAAACAAACACAATGGTATGATGCATACACCAGCAATTGGAAATGAATTAGTATAGCAAGAATAAATGATAATACTTTTCTACATGATATAAACAATTTCCTCATGAGATGGGACTAGACATTATAGGCTTTTAAAAATGATGATGTTATAGAGCACCCTTTCAAAATTTCTGATCTTACAAGGCAAGTCATTCCATATTAGTATTAGGGCAACAGAAATGAAAGCATTTTCACCGTATTTAGTGTTGTTTCTTGGTTTTGCTAGCAAAGTCTTATCACTCAAAGATCTTAGTCTTTGAATTTTCTCCCAACGATTGTTATTGAGGAGAGAGTTTATGCATGGTGATGATGATCCTTTTAAAAGAATTTCAAACAAATATGGCACAGTGGGCTGATCACCTGCTTTCGTTAGTTCTTGATCCATAGTATTTCTAAGCTCTTGTGTTTTGTCAAAGATGGTTATTGGGACATCTTCCTCATTCACCATTAATTAAGACAGTGCATGGAGCTGGGTGGTGCTGACACTGCGAAAGGGGTATAAGACAAAGAATAACAAAACAAAACAAAATTTGGCTTGATTTTGAATTGGATTCTGTATTCTACAGGAAGCCAGTGCAACATGTTAAGAATGAATATATAAAAAAAAAAAGTCAAGATATACTGACTATTGAAAAGGTGGTTCTGTTGTGTGCCTTTTACCATACAGATTTCATACTCTTTAAAGGGGATTGTTTATTAGTCAAACATGATTTATTATTCTGCTGTGTGTGCAATTCAAATTTGGGGGACCCAGTGGCACAGTCGATACACAAGGCTATAAAAGGAGGGCGGTAAAGATTAGAGTTGAGGTGTGTCTATAGTGGAGAGATTGAATGAATGGGCCGCTTCATAATACTTCTACTGTAAATATTATAATAAGCATGGTAGAGCAATGGATCTGATATAGTCAAGGCATAGCAATATTTGAATATTTACATGGTGATATGTCACTGTTTGTGAATTGTACTGGGCACAAACATTTTTACTAGACAACTATTTCTCTTTTTTTTTCTCTTCTTGGTCTTCGTAAAAAAAAACCTTTGACCGCTATGACTCTTTTAAAATTACACCGTTTTCACAATATTTAGCAAAACAATGTTCATTGCTTGATTCAATACAGAGTAGAATTCTTTCACTTTTGAAATACCACTTTCACAATATTGAGCAAAACAATATTCATTTAACAATTCAATATGGCAGCCATTCAATATAGAGTATTGATCTTTCCCAAGGACTAAACATCAAACCTTGTCTCAGCCGGGATTCAAATCTTGGATCTACTGGTTACAGGGCAAATACCGAAAAGCTAGGCGACCGTTTAATCTAAATTGCTCTGTTAGAAGATTCCTATTTTCTGAACACACAAAGCTTTTGTTCCCCACGTTGCCCGTAACCTTTTACATAATAGTACGATGCTTATCAGAGAGCAATTACTTAATGGAGTAATAATAGATGGTTATTTCGTGTATGAAATACAAGCCTGTTGTTGAAAGTCATCAGGACTTGGTGGAGTCAATGTACGGCTTGATGGAATGCCTCTTACAACCATAATGTTGTTGTAAACGTAGGTAATCATTTATTCATTTACTTGTAACTCTTGTGTCGTTTATTATTTTGTTACGGGCTAATTTCATACATGTGTATGTATATAATGTTAGTGTATAAATAAAAGATATAAAAAGATTGAGTCAATTTGACGACAACAAATATAATTTGCCATCAAAGGTCAATGACTTCGTAATGGGATGAAATGTCAAAGCAGAGCATAAGGCTATTATATATATAGTCTCCCACCGCTTTCAGACAGGCAACACAACATGCGTCTCCTTCGGCCATTTAGACACGGTTGGGAGAGCAGGCACTGGAATATATTAATAAGTAATATTCAAGATATTATGTGAGCAGTGCCGAAAGTCGAAGCCTGGGGAAGATAATAAGAAAGAAAAACAAATTTTGTCACCAGGCAGTTTTGAACCTAGTCCGTCTCGATTAGATAGCTCTGTGTTTTGTCAAAGGTGGTTATTGGGGCATCTACCTCATTCACAAATTAAGACTGAGCATGGAGCTGGGTTGGTGCCGACAGGGTATAAGGCAAAGGGTAACAAAACATAACAATTACATAATAGTGCAGTCATTGGCCAGCATTGCTTACCGCTTCCCCTTTCTCCATCCACTCCTTTTACTTTAGGGACAATTAATAAAACCCTGGACAGACTGGGCATGGAACCGCTGGCCTTAAAGTGAATTGAATGTCCTAATTTGGAACTGATAGATGGCGAGTTGGCCGTGTGGTTAAGGCATTGCACTGACACCCGAATAATAACCCGGTTCGAGTCCCACTTGGGCACTTTGTATTTTTCCTCGGGCATTAAACTTAACTCCTATTGCCTATCTTGCGGCACTGCTCTAGGGCTGACACGCGGGTTATTCCGGTCTGTATTCGGAATAGAACCCAAAATGACAAGAGCCATTAGGGCAATAAAGGAAATTATATTTTATTTGTTTTTATTTCAAACCAAGTCCACTTATTATTTTCTTTACAGTCTAAGACATCTGTTAAATCTCTCCAATCTACAACAAATGTGGAATAACTTGTCTTGGAAATGGTCCTGATTAGACAGGTTTTCCAATTAGAAGTATGGATTAAATCATATTAATTATCCGTGTTATTATTTGTCCCAATTAGCCAGGTTTCCCTTATCCTCTCCAGCTTTCCAATTAGTAGACAGCTTTTACTGTATTATCCCCCCCCCCCCTCCCCCCATTAAGCCGATCTCAATTCTCATTCTATTTATATGTACTTGTATTTGTTTTTTTCAGTGTAAGGAGTGTTATGCACAAACATCTACAGAAGGTCAATGAAGTGACCTTTGATAAGATCTTTAACCAGAGGATAGGTAAGTACACATTAGCAATTGGATGTTTAAAAAAATCGTTGATATCACATTTCTGTTGAATTTTAAAAGAAAATGATTTATGTAGACATTGGTTCAGAGCTAGTGAACTCTAAGGAGTTGATTTATGTTTGGTTAAAAAGAAAAAAAATCAATAAATTATGAAAGAGAATATTTATTATTATAGACATTAGTTCAGGAATAATCTTTGATATCATCTGTTTGATTAAAAAGAAAGTCATTGAATTATGGAGACATTAGTTCACAGCGAACTCTTATTCAGTAATGTATGATAGGAGTATGGTTTTGGTTTTGTTTTCTCCTTTAAAGAGATGTTGGTGTAAATGTAAATCTTGATTAAGTGCTGCAATGCAAATCTCAAATGACATTTAGCATGGCTATAGTATGGCTGATGAAAGAAAACCTGGGGGGTGGGGGGGTATTAGTAAATGGAGGAGAATGAGATGCTGTACGTCAGTTATTTTAATTTTAACTCACCTATGATGAGTATTTAAAAGAAGGTGTGTGTACATCCTTTCTATTTTCTCTAGTTTCAGACCATTTTTTTGTACTATCCCAGTGGACTGAAAAGCCATTAGTTTTTGTTTCCACATTACTATTTTCATTGGGATATTATGACATGTTTCAGATTTTATATTTTTGATTGGCCATTTTCTCCCCTGTACAATGTGTCCATCAATCCATTTTAAATGATGCTGTGATCTTTGAAAGGAAATGCCATATTGGATGTGTTTGATTTATTCATCATGATGTCTCTTCCCTTCATTTATGAATGAATAATCAATACTCGGCCTCAATTAGAATTTTGTTTTGTTTTGTTATCATTTGCATTATACCACTTTCGCAGTGTTGGCACCCACCCAGCTCCATGCTCAGTCTTAAATTATGCTGAAGGAGGTAGATGCCCCAATAACCAACCACCTTTGACAGAACACACAGCTGGGAAATAATATGGATCAAGAAATACGGCAAGCAGGTGATCAGCCTACTGTGTCCGTCCTTGAATGGCGATATGAGCAATACACAGGATTCACTACTCAGCTGCTAACCACACAAATAGTTTGTTTCCTTAGTGTTGCCTCTCATTTATGTGAAAATGAGAGGACCCACTGTGAACAAATTAAATAGTTTTCCCAAATTGCTTTCTTTCACTCAGAACTTTGTCTTTCAGCACTATGCATGGTAGTATGTATGTGTGTGTGTTTATATATGTGTGTGTGTGTGTGTATTCATTGTATAATGTATGATATAATATGTTATCATATTTCTCCTTCTTTATCTTACCAGGGTTCTTGCTTTTTAAGGATTTTTGTGAAAATGTTTACGACGAATCTGTCCCCCAATTGAAATTCTACGAGGAGGTAAGTTATTTATGTCTGTTTATTTGTTTGTCTGTTTTTTCTCCTGTCTGGCTCTATGTCTTTGTCTGTTTTCTCTTCTAATCTATTTAGCTATTATTTGTTTGTCTGTTTTTTCTCCTGTCTGGCTCTATGTCTTTGTCTGTTTTCTCTTCTAATCTATTTAGCTATTA
>JAULCB010000005.1:28605-38835 GCA_032358575.1 Dendronotus rufus | reverse complement strand
GGTAGACCAAAAACAACATGGCAGGAAGTAATTACAGAAACTATAAAGAATAAGGGATGTAAGTTTGTAGATGCAAAGTTTATGATGCTTAAACTTAAACCTAACACCGAAAGGTACAAATAGGTAAATTGATCAAGACAGAAAGAAGGTTATTGGGGCAAAATATCAAAATTTCCCTTTTTCGCCATTTGAGACTGAGCGTGGAGCTGGTTGCTGATTGTGTAAAAACGTTATAAAGACAAAGAGTAACAAGAGCAGACCAATTACGTTCTATGGTGTTAAAGGAGGCTTGGCGGCCGAGTTGTTAAGGAGACCCAAATTATAACTCGGGTTCTAGTTCCACTTTAACCCAACATGACAATAAGCTATTTGGGACAATAACGGCATAATATTCTATTTATTTATTCTTTCTTTCTCGATCAATGTACCTGTCGTAGTAGACTACTCGGTGTGTAAGGTTTAAGCCTCATAAAACAATCTCTTTCGCCACAGGTTTCATTCTGTCTAATCCCAATGTCTTCCTTTTTGCATCTGCAAACTTACATCCCTTCTTGTTGATAGTTTCTGTATGTAATTACTTATTTATTTACCATAGTTTTCCTAGGCGCAGCGTCTCCATCAGATGGAAGTATAAATGATCAGTGCCGAAAGACGAAGCCTAGGGAATCCGGACGTCGTGGGTTCGAGCCCCGCGTGGTGACGAGAAATGTTTTTTCTTCCTATTTTCTTCCCTAGGCTTCGTCTTTCGGCACTGATCATTTAATACTTCCATCTAATTGAAACGCTGCGCCTGTCTTGAATATTTCTTAATATTCCAGTACCTGCTCCCCCAATCTTGTCTATATTTTTTCCTAGAAGTAGGATAGAGAATAATATATTATATGCTTTCTGCCCATTCTTGGTGATGCGTCCACACCACCACTACCACCTCATCCTCCCCAGTCAAAGGCCAGGAATGGGATGAATGAATAGCTTGCCTTGACCACCACCAATAATAATAATCCATGTCTGTCTGTCTGTCCACTGTCAGTGGTCAGCATGCAGCTAGGGGTAACGGGGAGATCACTGGGGCAGTAGTCCACTAGTGTGGGTGTGGGGGACAGTGTGTGTGTGTGTGTGTGCGCGCGTGTGTATCATGTGTGTATCATGTGTGTGTGTGTGTGTGTGTGTGTGTTGCTACCAATATTAATACTACAAAGACGTCGACAAGGACGAGGTCATAACCCTCCTCCTCTATCCCTCCATCCCTCCCTCTAAAACAAGCGTGAGGTCAAAGGTCATCACCAGCTGCTGTGAATGAATGAAAGGTCCCAGAGGCAAGAGGCAGCAACAGGGAAAGGGGTGGAGAGGAGGAATGGAGGAGAGGAGGAAGAGGGAGGATGAGAAAAACACACACACACCATAAATAAATGATTGAATAATAACACACAGGGTCCAACTTTGGCAAGTCGTATTTTTCCGTGGGCAAGAAACCTAACTCCTATACTGTTCCATCAAGTCTTAATTCAAAACCGAGCCCAAAATGACAATTGAACCGTTTGGGACAATAAAGGCAAATCTTATTGTCTTTTAAGGATCTCAAACAACAACTTCTTCCCCCCACTCCTGATATATACAGGCAACACACTATACAGTACAGTAGTACAACAGAACAGATCATTACTACTATAATATGCATTATATGGCATTGGGCAGAAGAGCCATGACTCAGAGGCCCCTGGGATAGAAACAACAACAACAACAACGACAACATTATTTTTCAAAATTATGTTCTTACCGCTGTGCAGGGGCCGTGGAATCCAAAGGGTTGGCAGGTCTCGCCGATGCAGAGTTATTCCTCTTGGCGCTGGATGACCTAGATTCCCTCTTGTGGCTCTTCGACTCGGAGGATTTCGATTGGCTGGCTTCAATCATGGCCGCAAAGTCCAAAGGGATGGCCTCGCGGGCCTTCTTGACCCCTGCTTGCCCCGTGACCTTTTTGGCGTCATTCACGACCACCGCGGCTGAGATGAGACCTGCTCGGGGATAAATAATGAAATGAGGAAAAGATAAAATTTTAAAAAGACGAGTTAGATAGATAATAATCAGACCTGTAAATGACCCAACACAAAATTGTCTGAAAATTGTCCACACTTCAGGAAAGGGACTATTATATTATAATACTATTGACTATTGACTTCCAATCAATAATGCAGAAAAAAAATTAGAAAAATTCAAGCAGTTCCTTAAATTTAAATTGTCTGAAATCAGACAATTGGCTGAAGATGTACAGGTCTGCTCACACCTCTAACCACACGGCCATCAAAACTACAAGCAAAAGGTGCGGTGGAAAAGAGCCAGACCCCGACTCGACAGATTCTCTCGCTCACCTCCACCACCACCACGAAGGGACGTTGTCTTCTTCAGACCCTCCCGCAGGAGTTCCTGTTCCAGAGAAATCTCCGCCAACTCCGTTTCTGCCGCCTTGTTGGCTTGCTCTCGCCGCTTCCGTCTTTTGCGGGCACGTTTGGATTCAACTGAGGGGGGGGGGGGGGGTGGGGAAGAGAGAGGTAACAATGAACATCTTCAGTGTCGTACTCTTTGTTTGTTTGTTTTTAGAGTTTTACTGCTCCTCTTCAACTTCCAGTGCCGAGTGTTGTACAACTCCGAAAAATATTGTTTTTGTTTGCATCAAAAGTTGCATCATTACAAGCTTTACATGCCAATGGAGCGAGGGGAAAAATTGACCAATAGGACTCAAACCCAGGACCCTTCGATCTCGAAGGCGGATACACTGACCACTAGGCTGCCGACGCAACTAAAATCGAGATAAAACTAGAACTCACCAGAACCCTCTTCATCGACGTTGTCGTCAGATAGGCCTGAACCCGTTAGGGACTGAGTACGACTGGCAGACTGGTCTCTCTTGGCCCACGGCTATAGAGGGGAAAAGGGTGGGAGGGGGTGGGTAGTGGTGGATGGTAGGGAGAGAGGGGGTGGAAGAGAGAGAAAGAATAGATAGAAAACCTTTTCATTCTATCTTGATCAATTTATCTTTTGTAACTTTCGGTGTAAGATAGGAAACACAACTTTTCTTAATAATAATAATACGGCAAGGCAATACAAGCATAATCGTCATCAACATCATCATCATCTATCGTTTATACTGCCATTGGCATCCCTACCCCCTCCTTCCCCAATCATTATCATACCTAACTAACTAGCTCACTACACCATCATCATCATCCCTATCCTTCCTCACTCCTATTCTCCCCATCCCCATCACCACTATCACTACCACCACCACTAACTACAGGGGGTGTAAATTGCAAATATAAAAAAATAGTCTGAAACATTTATTCATATCCCAATGAAAATAGCAGTGTGGAAACAGAAACTAATAATGGTTTTTCAGCCAACTTAATGGTATAAAATTCTGAAATCGGACAATAATTGGCTGAAGATTTACAGGTCGGTAACTACCACTACAACTCACCGTCTTAGCGATGTCACTGTAGCTAAGTGAAGCCCCCGACAAATTCAACCGATCTCCAACACCACCAACACCACCACCCACAATGCCTCGTTCTTGCGACAAGCCGCGAGAGCCCGAAGCCGCTGTGAGCAAGTCGGGGAACTCTTCTGTGTCTTCGAAATGGAGAACGGCATCTTCGGCCGGAGGCAGTACAGAACCACCCAATCTGGCGACAGACCCCCCTTCCCCCTCCTCGTTTTCGTTGCTTTCAGCTCCACTCCTCGCGTTTTTCGAGTGGTTTCTTCTTCTTCGTCTCCTTCTCCTCCTCTTCGTCGTAGACATATCCTCATCCTCCTCATTATTCTCGTTATTCGTATCAACACCCTCGTCACGGTTCGTATTCGTGGTGTCATGGCTGCTGTCGTTGTTATCATTACGGCTACAAAATTTTCTTTCGACGGAATGGCCAGATTTTTTCGGGTTTTGATTCAACGGCCGATCTTGAGATGACGATGGCGCTGCGGGAAAATGGTTAACACGACTCGAACTGGTTGTAGCTGCGATGGCGGTGGTGTAGCATTTATTATTGGTGGTGTCGCTTTTATTGGTAGTGACGGTACTACTTTTACTACCACTTTGGTTTGACCTTGCGGGTGAGACGGATTTGTGTCTATCCACGGCTATCCAAGAAGAGGGAGACGAGGAGGAGGTGGGGTTGGGGGAGGGGGAGGACGGATTTCTTGCGGGGGATTTTGACTTGGAAGTCCCCGATCGGATTGACATGAAGCTTTTGGCCGCGGATGGAGGAGGGGGGGTTGTAGTAGTAGTAGGCATTGTCTCGAGGGGTTTTGAAGATGACGATGATGCTGGGTGGTTGTTGTTGTTGGTGGTGGTGGTGTTGTGTGAAGTTGATGTAGACGTTGATGTTGCGTTGTTGTTGTTGGCGGCGTGACGACGATGATGCTGATGATGACTGGTGTTTAGAAGATGCGAAGAGGGAGAGGGGGATGGGAAGGAGGAGGGCGTGTTTGTAGTGTTGTTGGCATTGCTGCTGTTGTTGGCTCTAGTAGTAGAAGAAGTAACAGAAGCACCACCAGTAGTAGAAGTGGTAGTAGTGGTATTGGTAGTAGTCGGTTGAACTCGAGGCCAAGAGTGAGTGAGGTCGGAAGGCACAACGGAATGGTTGGTAGATGTCGATGACGACGTCGAGGAGGAAGATGGTTGTGGTGGTGGTGTAGAGGAGGCACCACGAGTCTTAGGTTCAAACCCTCCTGCTCCTGCTACTCCTCCTAGTCCTAATGCCCCCCTTTCCATTATGTTTGCATAGGTTTTGATGGTGCTGGCCGAAGAAGCAGATAGCGAAGGCCACGCGTTGGAATAAGAGGTGGAGGAAGAGGGGGTGGAAGAGGAGGGGTTGGAGGTGGAGGAGGTGGAGGGAGGGGGTTGACGGGTGGAAGTCGAAGATGGGGTTGAAGCTTGGTGTTGGTGCTGTTGTTTTTGTCTCTGGGATGACCTCGATTGTTGTTGCTGTTGCTGTTGTTGTTGTTGTTGTTGTTGTTGCTGTTGTTGTTGTTGTTGATGTTGTTGCTGTTGTTGTTGTTGCTGTTGTTGCTGTTGTTGTGGTGGTGGTGGTTTAGAATGTTGCTGAGACTTTTCTTCTCTGGCAGTTGTCGCGTTGATATCTGAGAGAGGGGAAGACAAAACAAAATAATATTCAGCATTTTAGTATTATTGAGATTTTAAAGTTAACTTGCTGTATTTTCAGATACAATGTGGGGTTTTATTCGCACTGTGTATGTATATATGTTTATGATTTTCTATAGTATTAAATTCTTGTTGTACCTACTTTGCTCATTTTTATTTTTAAACATGTCGTAATGCGCTTTGAGATGAATGTTTAATTAATTTATGGAAAGCGCACTATAATAAATGCTTTATTATTATAATTATTATTATCATTATCATTAAAGAACAAAACACAAACGAAAACACTTACGTTTCATTTCCTTGAGGGACCAAGGGGGACAACCCTGAGCCCTCTGGAAGGACACAGGACCCGTTGATGATGCGGCCAACGCTGCCGCCTCGCCACCACCACTTCCTGCGGCGGCGACCTTGACATTCATGTTCATCGGGGGGAAATCGGTCCACGACTGGAGGTCAATCTTCTCGTCATCGCCTTCTCCTTCTCTCACTCCAGGCGAAGAAATTGAAGAGGAAGAACGAGAGAGGTGATTGGGAGATTTTTTCGATGTCATATCTCGATGGCGTTTCCATCCTTGCTCGACGCTGACGATAGCACTGCCCCCTTTCTTTCGATCTTTTTCAACGGCCGAATAATTCGAAAAATTATCATTATTCTTCGGCTGGTTTTCCCTTTGACGGTGGTGATGCCGATCTCTCGCGGTAGATGGGACGGTATCTTCCGGATAAGCCGCTGGTTGCATTCCGATTGAGTTAGTAGTACTAGTAGTTAAGGAGGTAGAAGAAGAAGAAGAAGAATGTCGTCCGTTTTTATTTTTAGACGAGGTGGGTGGAGGAGGAGTTGTGGGAGTTGTATCATTATTATTTTTCATTTTCATCATCATCGCCATCGTTGGTGCTGCCGTTGTCGGTGTTGTTGATGATGGTTTGGTGGTAGTGCCGGTATTAGTGATGGTAGTGGTTTTGGTCGCGGAAAGGATGGTGGTGTTCTTAAGGTTTTTGGCATTGTCTATAGCAGATGGTGATACTTGAATAGAGACACAGCCTTGACTATGGACTGTCACTTCCTCTACGGGGAGGAGTTCTTTGTTCAGAGACTCCGCCCCTTTACCATTTATGGTGTCCTGGCCCCGCCCCTTGCTTCCTTTGGACACGCCCTTGTTAAAAGTTGATTGGTTTAGAGTGGTGTAAAGAGGGTGTGGTTTATCTCTGAGTGACAGGTATCTGACAGTCGTAGGTATCATATTATGGTCTGAGAAAAAAAGAGACAAAAATGATAATAATAATAATAATAGCAATAATAATAGTAATAATAATAAACCTGCAGTGTAGGTTCTCTCGCTTTCACAATATATAAATGAGAGGCAACAACACTAAGACAAGATTGATTTTTTGTTTATTATGTATATCGTTTTATACGAATGTAAATGGCTTTGAGCCTATTTTGATTGTTTGTTTTTAGAGTTTTACGGCTCTTCGACCTCCAAGGATCATAACAGCGCTGAAAAAGTAAGTTGATACTATAGTTTCAGTTTAAAAGATAAAGAGACAGAAGTACCAGATTGTTTGTGTGAAGAGAGTACGTAACATTGACACAATAATACATCTAACATGTTGAGCCTATTTCATACGGGGTAAAGCCCTATTATATTATACAAATTATATTATCATCATTGACGTACCAGTTTGAGCCGACCGGCTGATTAACACGGGACTCGAAGGCCTACTACTGCTACTGGCCAAGCCACCGGACTTGGGGGCAGTCTTTCTGTCACGCTGTCAAATGGAGAAATAAAGAAATGAAAATAAAAATGAATTGTTGTTGACAAAGAAGCAGACGACGACGACGATGATGATGATGACGATAATGATGATGATGATGGTGATGATGATGACGATAATGATGATGATGATGATGAGGAGGCGAGGTGGCTGAGTGGTTAAGGCATTGCACTGAGACCCAAATAATCCGGGTTCGAGTCCCACTTCGGCACTTTGTGTTTTTCCTTGGACAAGAAACTTAACTCCAATTGCCTTATATTATATTGCGGTTGTTCTCTGCGGCTGACGTGCGGGTTATTCCTATCGGTCTTTTTTCGGAATTGAACCCAAAATGACAATGAGCCCTTTGGGACAATAAAGCAAATTTATCTCTATCATTTATTCTATGATCACGATAATGATGATGATGATAATAACGATGATAATGATGATGATGATAATAATGATGATGATAATAATGATGATAATAATGATGATGATAATAATGATGATGATAATAATGATGATGATAATAATGATGATGATGATGATAATAATGATGATAATAATGATGATGCTTTTGATGAAAGCATAGTAGTTTCTTGTTGAGTCCTTACCTTAGAAGAAGAAGAAGAATATCCCAATTGGTCTTGGCCTGATTTACCACCACCACTACTAGCACCACCACCAGTTGTAATGTTAGTGGTAGTGGTAGTATTGGTATTATCATTGTGACTAGCAGACGAAGCAGGCGTGAAATGTTTGTTGTGACGATTATTATTATTCGACTGTTGTTGGGCGGCAGCAATTGTTGCAGCAGAGTTTGTCGTCGAAAATTGATGCGGTTGCTGTTGTTGTTGTTGATGGTTTTGAAAACGTTGCTGCTGCTGCTGTTGCGGAGAATTAGAAGAAGAAGAAGCAGATGCATTCTGGGATGAAGGATTTGAATTTTGCTTCTGGTTCTGGTTTTGGTTTTGCATGAGAAACTGATTATGATGAGGCGGTTGTTGTTGTGGTTGTGGTGGTAGATGTGACTGGTGCGAATATCGTTGCTGCTGCTGCTGCTGCTGTTGATGTTGGTGGTGCTGGTGCTGCTGCTTTTGGTGAAGAAGCGGATTTCGTAGGCGTAGCGGCGGTCGCAACGACAGTGGTAGTTGTTGGTTGTATAGGTGCGGCGGTGGTGGTGGTAGTCGTGACGCGACAAACGCCTGTCTCGGTTGCCCCATACCCACCCCTATCCCCTGATGCTGTTGGTGTTGTTGGTGTGGGCCGATGTTATTGGAGGGCATCAGCCACGAGTTTTGTTGTTGAAGGACGGTAGTAGTGCTAGGGTGGTGAGGGTGAGGATGATGAGGGGGGTGGTTGTTGCCGTTCATGTTGAGCAAACCGAGAGCAGCGGCGACAGATGCGGCGGCGTTTGATGGCGTTGTTGTTGTGTCGAGGTTGGTGTTGTACTGGTTAAGGTGGTACTGGTTAAGATGGTGCTGGTTGAGGTGGTGAGGGTGGTGAGAGGAGGAGTTGTTGATTGGTTGCTGGTTGACCAATGGAAAAGGAGGAGGATGACGAGACGAAGAAGGAGGGGGAGGAGGAGGTGGTCCGCGTCGCTGGGCACTATTGGCTGTGAAAACAGGAAGAGGAAAAGGGGAGAAGGGCAAATCAAGAAATAATCTGACTGAAACATTTCATATCCCGATATGAAAATAGTTTATAGGTGATCTATTTATTTATTCAGTCACTCTAAATTTATCTTCTTTTTTTCTTCTCCCAAACCTAAAGCCACAAAGCGCTCCGATATAATAACAAATACCGTACGTAGGTACAGAGCTGATAGACACCCAGTAGTAGTACGTACCGATAGCCAGGTGGTCGGCATGCTGGGTCAGGTTGGTGTAGGCTGGACTGTGGAACGGACCGACTGGTGGCGGTCTGGAGAGGAAGAAAGAGGAAGAAGAAACCGCGGGAATTAATACATAAATAAATCAACGACGACGACTTTCAGAATTATTAGAGATAAATAAATAATTAAATAATGATGATGGCATTGAGATTATGCATTAATTAAGTGTCTTGCCCCAGGAAAAATAGGAAGTGCCAAAGTGGGACTCGAACTCGGGTTATTTGGGTCTCAATAGGATGCCTTAACCACTCGGTATAAGGCAAAGGACAACAACAACAACAAAATGAAGAATTATTTTTACTAACATAGTCCTCCTGTGCTTACCTGGCCGATCCATTCTGGTTGAGGTACGGGTAACAATTCATCACGTACGGAGGGAGAAGAGGCGGGGGTACGTTAGCCAGAGAGTGGGAAGAGGGAGGATGAGGTGGAGGTGGGGGGTTTTTCCAACCCGCTGGGGGGTGGGGGAGAGCTCCGACGACGACCGTGTTCTCCATGGGATGAAGAGGAGTTCCACTTCCTCCTGCTTTGTACGGGACAAGAACAGGAACACCACCCCCACCACCACCACCCCGCCCGGCAGCAGCTAAGGATTGTGGGGGATGAACACTCGGCACAAACTCTGCTGCCTCCGCTGATAAAGAAGACGCCGTCTTCTAAAGACAAGACAAGAAAGAAAAAAAATGATTGATTGATCTTGTAGCATTGACACCATTTCAAAACGTTATAAAATTATCATTAATTGAGAGCTAATCCTGTGCTTGAATGGAAAGTAGAGTTAAATCTTATACAGTAAAACTTTGCCCACACGATAAATGCTTTCCTCCCTAAAAAGAAAATAAATGTTATCAATATCACTATTTTTCCCATAAGTATCACTCAAAATTCATTTTCATCATTTGGCAACTCTGATTTTGAACAATTTGAACAGGCATCTATTTCTATCACTAAGCAAGTGTCTCTTGTTAAAAGGAATGAGAAATCACAAGGTCTGGATGATTCTAAAAAGAAATTAAAACGTATTATTTTAGAAAAAATGTTAGACTAGTGATCCTGAACCCTGTGAAAAATAGCTGTCATACTTTTATAAGTTTATTTACTGTAGCCTTTCAATGTTTTACGATACAATCCACCTTTTCATTTCAATTGTTTTGTAATGCGCCTAGAGCCTAGTTTACCTGGGATGTACCTACCTAACAACACATCGTTTATTACTACCATTAAAATTTAAATTTCTGAAATATGGCATGGGTCTGCACGATTATATACTGCTCTTGTATGGACCTAATCCAGATGGTCTACACCTCAGAAGGCTTATGATGACCTGTTGATTACATTGGCCACCTCTATTCTCACCCGGGGTTAGAGGGCAATCCTTTTGGCTATTCTCACCCGGGGTTAGAGGTCAAACCTT
>JAULCB010000002.1:34930-52685 GCA_032358575.1 Dendronotus rufus | reverse complement strand
TGGTGACGAAAAATATTTTTTCTTCTTATTTTCTTCCCTAGGCTTCGTCTTTCGGCACTGATCATTTATATTTCCATCTAATGGAAACCTTTTGTATATTTATACTAGCATGTTTTCTTTTTCTGCAAAATGTTTTAAATATATTATAGGCAAATTTTCTTAAGTAAAGGCAACATTTTAAGCCTTGAAGAGGGACAGAATGAGAAAAATGTCCTATTTGAGTTTGAATAGAAACCCAAATCCAGTCTGGTGATGACACAATGACACACCGACACAATGACACACTACTCTGCGAAGACAACACACCATGCCCAGCTTTGTGATGACACAATGACACACCACTCTGCGAAGACAACACACCATGCCCAGCATTGTGATGACACAATGACACACTGACACACCACTCTGCGAAGACAACACACCATGCCCAGCATTGTGATGACACAATGACACACCGACACAATGACCCACCGACACAATGACACACCATGCCCACTCACCCAGCAGGTTTGGAATAAATTGGGCAGTTATCTCAGTGACAAAGTTAGTTTGCACAAACCGATTCCGTACTACCTCTGTGGGCAGAGATGGACAAATTCAAATATCAGTCAAGTGAGCAAGGGGAGAAGGAGGAAAAGGAAGAGAAGGAGGAGAACAAGAAGGAGATGAGAAAAGTTCATACCTCTGTGGTCAGAGATTATAATAATAAAAATGAGATCATTTATATAGCGCTTATCCACGGTCATCACCATGCTCTAAGCACTTCACAATGCCACATTTATCCCCGGCAAAACATATAATACATCGGACGAAACATGCGGCCTGTTAGGCGCGTATACAATTGTTCAGACAAAGACAACGCCAGGGGGACCTCCGAATTTTACATCCGTCTCCGATAGGATGAGAAGATTAGTCTAAAGAGTCTTTCCCAAGAACTCAACGTCGGGCGGCCAGGTCAGGATTCGAACTCTAGACTAGGCTGCCGACGCCAAATTTAAATAGACAAATCTAAATAATATATTAGTCACATCCATCAAGTCAAAATCAATCCTACTGTCACGGTGTTACTATGACAAACAGGAGACATTTCTGACATCATCAAACTTCATCCATATGAAAGCTAGTCACCAGCTTGTCACTAGTTCTTGGAATACAAGATCAAAGGTTCAAGGACACAGTTCAAATCGCAAAAAGACGAGAACATAAAATAATGTCAACTATTTTGCTTTCTCAATATAAGTCATTGCTTGCCCCATGACTGTAGCCAGTCATCTAGGGTATTTCTCCTCCTCAATGTCATAACTTGCTGCATGCTACTTCAGCCAGCAACACACATGTTGGAGAAAAGACAAAGGTGATACAATGATACAATGCAGTACCAACCCTCTGAAATTTTCTGTGAAATAAAACAACAGTCGCCATTCCTCCACTAGTTGAGTGCATGCCATTAGACCAATGACAGTTAGCAGGAGAGGGGGTCGTAGGGTTAAAAGGGTTTTTATTAAAGGTACAAGACAAGCCACACATTATGGGCATCAGCAGAATACTTAAAACATGTGTCAAACATTTTCTTAAATTTTGGACAAATTGCAATCTCCCTCCATTCATTTCTCAATCCTATAACCCATTGTGGTATGCCACAAGACGACTGAAGACAAGACACAGACATGCTCCATTCCATAGTCATAGTGTGTGTAAAGGGAAAGATAAAACTATAGATGGGTTTATCATCACTACCCATCCCACAAAGGGACTCGGAGTCTTAGACTTCATTATAGCATCACGTCTTGCAGAGAAAAGAAAGAGAAATAAATCACAACACAAATAAAGGTCAGATTAATGTTACACACAAACAGAAAGGCAGGCAGATTGGGAGAGAGGACATTTCCTTTCCATAGGGATTATTCATGACACAGGGTTATTCATTAAAAGGGGGTTTTCATGAAAAGGGGTGGGGTGGACAAACACTACCATCAACCTTTGGAGGGAGTGGATGAGAATAAAAACATCTGAACAAAGTTAAACACGACATATTGATTCCTGGGATATGATCAACATACACGTACCAATGTCATCAGCAATCTTGGGGAAACACGATTTAACAAACACAAACAAATTTAGAAAGAGGCCACTTGTAGGAAATGATAAATGTACCGTTGTAAAAGACTCATTAAAAAATTTCTGAAAGGTCAATGCTGAATTGATGAGAGGTTTGTAAACATGCATGAAGGTATGAGACTCCTGGGAGGGAGACCATGGAAATGGAATCTAGGGTAGGAGGTACAAATGTTTTTGTTTGTCATATAGATAGTTTGACAAAAGGCAACGAGTGCGTTATTGAAGAATTCCAGAGATGAAACTTGCCACTGAGAGAAAAGAAGACAAACCTTTATCGCTGAATCAGTTAAGGACAGGAAACTCGTGCAAAGACGACAACAAAGCATTCCGCATTTCAAAACAGTTTGAGGGCCACATTCTCAACACTTGCAAGAACAACTTACCGCCCACTATCTCAAAATACGCCTCATTCAACGTTCGGCCTGGATCAGGAAGGGAGATTAAGGATTAACTCAGCTTTCCCACACGACATTATCACAACAACAAAAAGCTTTAGTTTGTTTGGTTGATTGGTCAAACCGGGATTTAATAGAAACCTCCGGTACGCCTACCAGGCTGTGCATCAATGCACACGTTGGTTTAGCTATTGGTGGTGAACACAGCCAAAAATAAAATTTCAAGTATTTTTATTATTGTTATTATTGTTATTATTGTTATTATCATTAATATTAATAAGTTCAACTATGGTTAATAGAGAAGCAAAATATAATGTTTAAAAAGCAGCAAAATTAAACATTAATTAACTACTTGGAATTAGAATACGTGTTTTCTGCCATAGAACATACAATTCTCCACTCTGTTACAAATTCAGACGTCATAGCTGCCACATCCAAATGTCTAAACACCAAACTTCAAACTAGGGAAGCTTTTGTAAGACTAAAACTAAAACACAAATTGTTTATCTGTAGTATCATAATATCATCAATGATACACTAATACAGTGTAGGGGTGGGGGAAGGGGAGGGAGCAAGGTGGCAGTAGAGGATGAGAATAAAGTTCTAAATCTACCAAGAATCCCCTTGATCTTATACGTACACATATTTAAAGTAGTTCCAATAGTCTGTGCTCCAATAAACATGCAACAAATTGTGGCGTTAGTATTGTTTTTGAGTAAGTAAAAATCACTATATATACGATGTTGGTGTTAGACGCCTGTAGGTGATCAGTTAGGCCTCAGGACTCTTTGCATTGATGAGATTGTATCTGTATTTGAAATGTTGTTTTACATTTTCACCTTTACAATAATATTTTTTCTATTATGGAACAGATGAAGCAGCCATCCTAACAGCGACACCTAAAGGACCTTTCTCTACGTGTGTGCCTTACCTCTGGGTCTGTACGTAGGGCGGGGCGTGGTGGGTTCCGGTGCTGGTACAATCTTCAGGTAGTTGTCCTCGGGAAGAAAGTCTCGGTAAGCTTGCCAGAACTCGATGCTGTCGACAGCCGTGTTGGCAAAGGTTTGGCCACCCTGCAGATGTCAATCGAGAATTAAGATATTAAAGTTACGATTTCAGTTGAAATCTCAAAATCAACCAAATTGGTCCGTTTTCACCTGTATCTATCTCTGTTACGATTGCTGCGACTTAGACCGGGTTTTCCTGGAGCACCACGCATATTTATTGCAATTGATAACAGTACAGAAGAAACATTACAATATACTCAAATACATTACACATACCAACAAAGGATTCATTACAATACTGATGATAATGATAAAATAATGATAACAACAACAATAATGATAGACATTTATTTATGTTTAATCATTGGTTTTTGGCTCAATACATCTTACATAATTAATCACAATAAATGGTGTGATAGAGATAAAGAGAGAAAGAGAGGGGGGGGGAGAGGTAAAGAAAATGAACAATATCTCATGTAAATTTCCTTAACCCAATCATTCATCATCATAGTAGTATGCTCTCATTATAACCCAGACTGAAGTATCCACCTGACAATCACTGGTCAGGCCTGTAAATGACCCATCACAAAATTGTCTGAAAATTGTCCACAAAGTAAGGGATTACCATACATTTGACTTCCAATTAAAACTGAAAAAAAAATTCAAGCAGTTCATTAAATTGAGATTGTCTGAAATCAGACAATTGGCCGAAGATGTACAGGTCTGACTGGTTGTTTCACTGGTCAGTAGGGTAGTTCATGTTATCATCTCAGAAACCTGTGTAACCACTTATCGTATAATATCTATTCATATACACCTACTACTACATATTATCACCATTTGCCATGCATTCCCGTTCCAGCAATACCAGAAGCCTGCAGGATAAGGCTACATAAGGCCTATCAGGAAATAGGACCTATTTTATACACACACACTTCCTGACACTGGTATCAGACAATCTTAAAATGTTATCTTCAGCAAGTAAGTAAACAATTGCCGTAGAAAAAGTAAGTAGGAAAGTAGGTAGGTAGGTAGGAAGGAAGTAGGTAAAGAAAAAAGTAATGCACAAACAACACCAAACAAAGGAGTTTGAGATGAGAGAAATATAAAAGAACAGCAATCAAACAAACTAACAGACAAACAGAATGCGAGTACCGGTCCCTACCTCCAAAGCGCGACCGAAGTACGTCCTCCAGTCGTTTGGTACACTCGATTGCCGATCGACTGGATTGATCTGGTAGTCGACTCGACGTCCGTCTATAAACATGGTCAGCCCATTTTTGGGGTGCCAGGTGAGCTCCACCTGGAAAAGACAGAAATCATCAGGTGGATATAAAAGAACAGATCAAGAAGACGATACCCCGATACCAGACACCTACCACACATAATTGGGTAGAACTAAGACCCCTGGGATAGGGAAACAGTAAAAACAATAACACTAATGATAACAACGATGCAACAATAATTACAACAAAAACAGTAACAAAATACCACAATCATCATCCTCCTGCTGCGTATCTTGGTTGAAACATTTGGGATGTTGGGATACAGTTCTTGGTTGAAACATTTGGGATGTTGGGATACAGTTCTTGGTTGAAACATTTGGGATGTTGCGATACAGTTCTTGGTTCAAAACAAAATAGTCCCACTTGATATTGAAGATGGTTCTCAACATTCGGGTGTATTAACAACGATCCAGAAACTTCTCTTGCTGAGCTGTGATTGTCCAATATTCAGATCTGTACAGCAACACTGACTCCACAGTGGCTAGGAAAAGGACCCTCTTCATGGTATTTATTGACAGGTGAGATTTCCAGACAGCTTTCATTTTGTTACAATACCGCAATAGAACAATAACAAAAACAATACTAACAATAGTAACATGACAATACGACAATATATCCAATAGGCCATCCATTGTCCACTCACCCGCTGCCACCTGCTGGGACTGAACTGGGTCGTGTCCACTTGCCACACATGGTCAGCCGTCTGAAGCTGCCCGTGCAGGCGGCCATTTTGGTAGTAGATCCGTACGGGCCACGAGTCCAGGAACACCATGCCGTCACGAAGCTCTGTGGGTCGAAGCCCTAGGCGCACCGTCGCCCCCTGCTGGCAGGTTGTCAGGTCACCTGGGAAGGAACGTCGATGACACATTATGTCACTACTGTACGATTCATTCGAAACAGGTGGAGGACTGAGGCCAGGTAGGATTTTGCAGGTGTGTATCAAAAATGGCAGTGTTTCTTTCTGGATCATTTTATAATTTGTTATCACACAGCTACCTACATCTGTCATTAGCAATACTCAATGCTTTGACGTTTATGCTGATTTCATTCTTACACATTTCAACAGTTCTGAAATAACAGAATATTGTAAAAATATCTGGCAGGGGTAGATAAGTAGGTCAATCATGAGAGAAGTAAGAATCATCATCATTACCCAGGGCCTGCTCATTCATCATCTAACTTAGTCAAATCTGGCAGGAACTTTAACCTTAACCTTATTCCAATCCTACCATGCACCAAATCCATACAGCCACACGACTTTATTCACCAACAGACAACAACTACGGGTACAGGCAGACCTAGTACACATTCTTCTGCATCAAGGCATCGCACCAAAAGTAGTTCCTGGAATGGAAAAATTATCAAAAGTAAAAGCTCCATCTTACCGCTACAGGTGAAGTTTGAGCCAAGATCCAGGTAAGCATCGGTGCCAGGCAGGTAGATGGCCTTGGTGCCGACACCTTTGCCCCTCGTTGCCTGGATGTTTCCGTGGCCTTGAATCTCTCGGTCTCTGATGCTGACTTTTTTGTTGTCCCAGTTGTCAAAGGTGATGGACCGAGGTACCACTTGTACTAGGATAGCGATGATAGATGTACAGGTGAGAATGGTTGACGGAAAACAATAATAAACTCAAGATAACAACGAGAACATTCCATAGGAAGAGTCTGTTGAATTATGGTTATCTGGCACAACTCTTGCCATAGTATGAGTCATAGAGACATGAATAATTATCATCTCAACATGAGAAAGCTTGAAGAAAGATGAGACTTGTGATTAAGACAACAAAAAGGACATAACCAGGTTGATGAGTGACTTGAAAGCTTTAAGTGCTTACTGCACGACATTCCAATTTCTTGCAACAGAGAATAGAATGTAATTATTTCAGCATGCACATCGCCTTGTCATTCAAAACAACATGAGTAAATTCATTCCAAGTGAAGAAAGTCTTAAAAGATTACTTACCTATGGATCTTATCTCTTTAATTAGCGTTTGTTTTATATGAGTTTGATTAGCTACTCTTTTCAGTTAGAACGCAAAAGAGATGAATAGTAAGAGACACAAGCACAAGTTTCATCGTCACATTTTAGGCTAAAAACACAGGCGTTACCACGGTGTGAAGTCTGTCTACAATAGGACTTGAACACACAGCCAGAGTCAAAGCCATAAAAACTTCACACCTCAGCCTGGGTTCGAACTCAAGACCTCCCTTTGATCATGGTAAATGGTAAGTGCATTGACCACTTGACCACTGCAGGGTTCCAAACACAAAGACAAGAGAGCTAGGTAGGGGGAGGAGTAATACCTCTGTACTGTCCAGTAGCACGAAGCTGGTCCAGATCGTCGTACCAGACCTGAAGTTCGTCCGCCAGCATGTTAGCGGTCAGACTGTCAGAGTCAAGGGCCCGTCCCAGGTACACATGCCTGGAGGCCGGGCTGCCTCGTTCCATCCCTCGGGTTCCCCTCCTGTCCTGAGACGTGAGCTCGTCGTTGATGTACAGAGTCAGACCCTTCTTCGGGTGCCAGGCCAGAGTGATTCGCTGCCACTCCTCGGCACGCAATAGCCCAGACGACACCGCCCACGTTTTCTTCTTCCCCTGAAACACCGAGTTGAGTTGCCCGTCTTCGTAGAACAGGTTGTAGGTGGGCGTGGACAGGTAGGTGGTTCCCTCCCGAAGATCTTCCGGAAAAATCCACACGGACAGGGTCATCCCGTGAGAGCAGTGGTCGATGTTGCCCAGACATTTGTCGAAATGTTCACCGATGTCGACGTACTGGCGCTGACCATTGAGTTTGACCGCCTTGCCATAGCGTCCAGTCTGGAGAGAGGCTTGGTTGACCAACAGGACCTTGAATTTATCATGGTCCACCCGACGACCAGTGGCTTTGTCAAACGCAAAAGCCTCGTAGCCCAGGTTACCTGCAGGGGTTATCAAGGTAACAAACGTAATGATAAGCTTCGTCTACTATTCAGTTTTCTTCAAAGCAATTAACATTTGAGACTTCTCTCTGGAAAAAGAGATGAGCGTGTTATTCATCATTACACATAAGCATTTTAGCATTCACATTGATTTAGTTATTTGATATCTTTTTATATTATCCAAATTAAATGCGAAACATTTTTTACACAAACGTCATCCAAACAAACGGTTATTAGTTGTACCATCAGGCTTTTATTTCTCATATTACTGGTTTAGCACTGTCGCCACCCAGCTCCATGCCCAGTCTCAAGTCGTAAATGATGAGGTAAAGATGCCTCTTTAACCTTGTTTTGTTTTGTTATCCAGTACCGCTTTCACAGTGTCAGCACCCAGCTCCATGCCAAGTCTTAAATGGTGAATGAGGTAGATGCCCCAATAACCACCTTTTAAAAAACACAGAGCTGGGAAATACTATGGATCAGGAACTACGGCAAGCAGGTGTTATCATTAGAGTACTGAGCCTTGAATGTTGTCAGAAAGGTCCCCTAAAACAGTCACCATGGTCACGCTAATACGGTAGTTATGCATTAACATTAATTAGTTTTCAAACAAGTAAGATACAACAAGCATTCATGCATATTGGTTATGCTATATTTGTGCTTTTGTGACATAAATGTTACAAGACATACAATGACAATCTTTTTTTTTTTAATAGATAAATAAAGAGAAAATGAAAGAAAATAAGTATTTTTAAGCAACTGCAAACTAATGTATCCAATAACTTTTATTATTCTAGGAACAACTTAGAGATAATTTTCATAAAAACATTCTGAAAATGAAAAGTAAAACCTATTGATCAACATAAAACGATAAAACTATTTCTTACGCTATCCTATACAAACAAAACTGACAATTAAGATAAAGCACACTCGTTCAGTTTACCAGTTCAAGTAGAATATTTGAAATATCAAAAGGAAGCTGAGAATAAAAACGCTGTTTCCCCTTAGATTAGTAGCCTTTTGTGATCTTGCGATATCTCATATTACCATACTCATATTCTAACCAACAACAAAATCAGTATAAGCAAAATAGTAGAAAGAAAGAAAAAAGGTTAGCCAATTAACGGTAATTGTATAAAACTGCAGCCTAGAAACAAAGCACAGAGGGAAACAAAGCACAGAGGGTTAACTCACAGAGCACTGGTCTAACAGCAGCCATTGTACCCCTACATCGAGGTGTTTCTTACATTGTCAAATAGGACACATGACTATTATTCTCGACACTTTAAACTGTAACATATCCTTGTAAACTCTGCTCTGTCCACATAGGAAATGGTATTCTTCTGTTAGATCAGAATTTTACAACTTTTACGACTTAGATAATAAGGGCTATTTTTTCTGTTTCTCCCTTTTTTACGTTTTAATGAACTTTTCTGACTTCAGAGTAAACACAATTTAAAGAATCAAAGAATCAAAAAGAAAGAAAACAGTTATCTAGCTTTCTTAAAAGATGTATTAGATGCTGATGTTTGATCCTAAAACATGTGAACCATAATATACTCGTTAATCGTGTGCAACGCAAGAAGAACAGACTCGAGGTACTACGTTTTCCAGGCTCGTTGAGTTAAAGCTTTTTATAAGCAATAGGAAAAAACTGATTAAAAGAGTTGACTGAGGAAAGAATGGGAGGGAAGGTTTAAAACAAAGTACAAAACTGTGTCAGTTTTGTTAGGAAGGACTGGGTAACAGCAGGAAGGGAAAAATCATTGGTCTTCTTGGATTAAATTATTTGAAAAGTAAGTAAATACCGGGAACTAAATAAACATATAAATAGTGAAACAATAATATTTGTACAGATCAACAAATGAATGAATAGATGAAAACATGTAGAAGCAAATCATGAGGAAAAGTAACTAACAGCAACAACAAAATAGACCGAGCGATAAATATGAAAAAGAAAGCAACAACAACAACAACAGCAACAACACACAACAACAACAGCAGCAACACAACAACAACAACAGTTGAAAAGTTAATTAGAGATGCTCACCAAAACTCATGGAAGGAATGCAAATACAAAAAAAATGGATAGAATTTTATTTTTATCTCTTTTTAATTATTTTTTTCATAATAAATTTGAATTAGCCTTTTTGAAAGAGGAATTTGATCATTAAAAAATTACATGGGAAAAAAAGAAAATGTTAAGGTTAGCTATTTAAATATTACGATAAAAAATGTCTATGATTAGAGTCTAATGCTAAAGAAAATATTTCATGTTAAAGGCAATGCAGTCCTATAAAATTAAAATGTCCGCATTTACTGTCCGACCAAATTCCATCCCTTAACAGCAAGGACATTTCCCACAGTTTGTTGGTTAGAATTGATCGTATTAGAAATTAATAAAAATTCTCCATTTGTGTCTTTGATGGCAAGACACAACTTTGCACAGCTACAGCCTTCACACAAATCAAACTGATATAGATCTATGAGATTTCATTTCCCGAATCTCAGCATCGGCGCAGCAGAAAGTCTTCTTATTCTTTACTTTAAACAATGAGCTAATCACAATATCAAGATCAATCTTCTTTTCTTTTTTTTCATTTCCAGATATTTTCATAAAATTCCATGACAATTATTTGTGAGAGGATTTGTTAAGGCTCTGAAATTGGCTGTTGTGTCATTTGTTCTAATGTGTGGCACGGCATCTTTGTGTTTTACTTTCTCCATTTCAAAATGTGAAGATTGAACTAAAACTGTACTGGTACATATGAGTTAAATAAACAAAACTGTTTAAATGCCACGAACATCAAAACCTTCACCGAGAGTTCTGGTAAGTTTTGTTCGTGTTATCAAGGAGCCTCCTACTTACTATCTACTCAATAAATATAAAAGTTAGTATCAAAGCAGCATGGGTAGTTTAGAAATAAATTATTGAAAGAAAAAAAGGTCAAAACTGTTTCTATTTTACAAAACTTGTGGTTGGGTAGAGAAGATAGAAAATATAATGAAATGTGTCAATTGTATAGATACAAATGGACTGAACAGTGGGGACTGATGTAAGAAGCAAAAATATAAAACAATCTTTATCATAGAATTTAAAAGAGAGAAGATCTTCACTTACCAAGTGTAGCTGGTATAAGATAAGATAAGATAGAATAAGATAAAGATAAGATAAGATAATATAAGATAAGATATACTCTATTAATCCTTGGAGGAAATCCTGTGTTATTCAGGCATTGCTTTGGATGATCTAGGGACTAAACAAATACATTCAGCACAAAGCAATCATTCCGTACACTCCTACAGTCTTCAAAATATTCTTTCACACCCAACATGCACAGTAATTCATATCAACTATTAATTCACACAAAAACTCAATATGCAAATAATCGACACAAAGAAATGAAGGAATACGACAGGAAGGAAAGAGTAAGATATTTCCATGAAAGATAGCGGCGGGTACATTGGTGACATTTAAAGAGAATACATATTATACACATTATTTGTTTTTCAAGAAAGAAAATGTAATGATATATTAGAAAATGATAAAGATACACTTGAAACAACGGAGCCATTTTTACGGAATAATGAGATAAATTAATCCATGTAATATTATAATGTTTGAAATAGAATACACCCAGATATTGGTAGAGATTCTCCTACAAGGCATTCGTTACAAAAAGACAACAGCAAGATGCACTCTTTGGTATGCTTGAAATGAGTCAAAACTGAATTCATGTTAGCATGAACCATGCTACTATGACAAAAGTGTACATTTTAGAAATGTCAGTAACTACACACGTGTATATGTAAATTGGTGTGTTATGTTGGAAAAGTCAAGACATGCTGTCAGATCAGATAAGGGAAAAAAATCAACTGAACACAGCGGAGGGAAAAAGTCAAATCAGAGGAGCCACCATGTTGAACTGCCGTGAATAGAAAATGTCACTTAGCAATGGGAAAATAAATCCACACAAAAAAAACTTTTTTTTCTCAGTACAGTAACCAATTTGTTTTAAATGTTTACATGGTCACCAGTATGAATGAAAGAATTAATTCAGTGACTCATTTTTTTTAAATCATTGCATTTATTTAGTAGTCAGAGGATGACGGCAGTTCCCTGATTTGGACAGTGTGAGAACCAAGAAGAAGAATAAAAACTTTCTTACGCGTGTTGTTGGAATAGTCATAGTCATCTGGTTGGAAATGGAATCAAATCAGCATCAAATAACTACCGGCTAATAAAAAGATTTCTACAGCTGGTTGTGTTTGTGCATTATGCCAAGGCAGACAAAATTCTGATCATCAATTTTAATTTGAAAACTGACAATTCAAAGTGCTGAAATTTTCATATTACAGCTCAGAGCAGAAATATTTATCTTATCAACAATCCTGCTTTGTTCTTTGCCATTCTTCTTTTTTCATTGACTTTCTCCACCATCATTGCCAATTTGGCAGAAGAATGTTCTTCATCATTAACTCTCAGCATGGTAACCCAAAACCACAGCATTGATCAGGAAGGGTGGTGTACACTGATGAATGCAGTCTGCGATGATAGCTACTGTAGGTAATTGCTGGTGATAAGATGTCATAATTCAGCACCAAAATTCCTGGTTTTGCCCCTGTTTAATTTCATACCAAACATAAGTAGGTTTCTTAATTTCATATAACATTCGTTTTCACAGTCAAATGATTCTCAACTCAAAATTGGTCTACAGTAAACTGGTGGGAATAAGGCGGTTTACGAATAAATTACATCGATTCTATCCCTTGTACTATTAGAGAATTGAAAACAGCTGAAATTTGGATTATCTTTTATAGATTTAGCAGGATGAAAGTCGAGACCAGGACAGCTGGGAAGCAAACAGCTTAAAGACAGACAAGCTTATTCAGCCTAAGCACTTCAACCTCTAGCAAGGCCTGCACCATCTCAATCGAAGGAAAGGAGTCTAAATAAAATCATAACTGTATCAATAACAGAAGAAAAGTGGCAGCCAAATAGTTGGCATACCCGCTTGGTTATTGGAATTTCCGTTGGTTAGTCCTTAGGCGAGACTTTTTACACAATTGCCCTCATTCAAACCAGGTGTAGAAATGGTACTGACTCACACAAGTAAGTAGTGTGATAAGTAATCTGTGATAGACTAAGAATCCGATCCAGAAAGTGAAAGTGTCGTCAGTCATTCGTCTGCTTCAGATTTTAGAAACCAGGATAACACTGACTAGTAATCGACTAGCTCTTTCCCACTATGTAACTAGGATATATTGGTGATGTTTCATTTCATTCCAGAAAGAAAAAAGATGAAAAGCAACGTCCCACCCGTTACATCTGTGCGTCTATAGAAAAGGGTAGAGAGTAACTTAAGCACAAGACAAGCACTAAAAGTTTAACTGCCTAATTCCTGTAGAGAAACAACTGTTATCTGTGGAGCGACCATACAAAGTCAAGCATCTATAATACAAGGCTACGTTATAGTTTTGACACAGTGTCATTGCCAAACAATTTTGTCGAGGATTTTGTTTTCAATTATCAATATGAAAAGAAAATACTCTTGTATTTAAGAAAATACTTTTGTTTCTATAAACTACATCTGGTGGGCAAATCCTTATACCACGCTTCCATCAATAGCAGACCGCTGTAACTGTAACCTACCTCGATTGATGTACCCGAAAGCGATCAAGTCCTCCCGTTTGCCATACCAAATCTCCATCTCATCGATGTCGAAATTTCCGGTGGAAGCTCGATCGTTGGGAATATCTCCCTGGTTCTTCTTGCCGATGTAGAAGCTTCCTCGACTCTCAGACCGACGCACAGAGCCCCTGGGCGACTGACCTTTGAGGTCGTTGTCAACGTAAACTTTGAGGCCTGTCTCAGGGTGCCAGGTGATCTCGATGAAGTACCAACGGTTGGTCTCCAGTCTGTGGACAAAAGGTTAGCAACAGTGATAATCATGATGAAACTGATGATGATAATGATAGTAATCATATAATAATGAGAGCTTTGGAGAATATTTAAGACCCAAATATGACATAATTTGGCAGCTAGATCATTATAGCTTGTCGCTCCAATACTGGATCCATTTAGAAGCCTCAGGGGTGCAATCTCTCAGGTCAACGGTGGAACATGATGGGCCAATCTTGCAATCCTGGAGGATATGGTCCATGGTCTGGGTTGGACATCCACATGGGCATTCGCTGCTGTCTGAGAATCCCCACTTATGCAGCATTGTGACAGTCCTGCCCATCTTGATGAAAAATCCAATGCTAAGTTGCAAAGTCAGGCAGTATGTCCTGTTTTCCTAACATTTGAATAAAACCAGTAAGCTGGAAGTGGCCTATTACAGCACTATGCCATTATTTTTGCTTGCAGGTTGAAGAGTTTATTTGTCCCAATTGGTAGGTCATAGTATAGTAGCTTTAGTACCACCACCCTCACCACCACCCTTACCACCACCAACACCACCATCACCACCACCACCACCCTCACCACCACCACCATCACCACCACCCTCACCACCATCACCACCACCACCACCACCCTCACCACCACCACCACCACCCTTACCACCACCATCACCACCACCACCACCACCCCCAGTCCTCACCCTTCCACAGTGATGATCCCCTGGCCATCAGCACTGACTTGAATGTAGCCATTGCGGTATTTCATCAGAATGCCGTTTTCACCAGAAGACAGGAAGACCATGTTGTTGAGGAATTGCTTGAAGCGCATCCAGGCGGCGATGGTGATGCCTTGTCTACAGGCCACCAGGTTACTAAAACACTCGTGGCCACGGCGACCAAGGTCAGCGTATTGAGCTCGTCCCCGCAGCGCTAAGGCGTTGTTCACCTGAAACGAGATGCATGGCGAATCAAAACTTGTTGGGTTACTTGTGTGACAAAAGAACATCAACTCACATGCAGCACTAGGAAAAAGAAAGACAAAAATAATTTGAGTTGAAATGGTAAGAACAATAAATGGTATGTCACACCCTCACTCTTACCAGCCAAGGAGAAGTGAGAGTTTTGTAAGAAGCAACTAATGTTCTAAATTCAAATCATCGTTTATCAAATTGCATTTCATTCAAAAGGAGCCTGAGACAGAAATGAGTGTAAGGAACGTGTCCAAGCATTGTATGACCCTGGCATCCACAGGAATAGTAGGGCTACGGTATCGTTTGATGGGAGTTTTATGGCACTCATTGACCAGATGAAGGGGATGGGACGATGCTGTAGGGGTCTCACCTTTCCAGGAACCAGTTTGGGCCTGGATTCCAGGACTATGGACAAGACAGGGTGAGCCAGTCTGTCTGCACCTCGGAGCTTCTCAAATGGGATGAAGAAATGGTCAGGTTCGGCTGGAACAACAAAGTTTAAAGTTCTTAGCTTAACACCTTTTTATATTATCATTTGGTCAAAGCAGAGGCAGCATAGCACATCAATAAGACTTAAACATCGAAACACACGACTCGATTCAGAATATTAAAAACTTCTATTCTTCAGCAAAGGTTCCAACTCAGATTGTACAAAGTGAGAATAATTAAATAAAGAGTCTTTTCTAAGGAGTCAACTTAGGACCTCTAGGTCAACTCAATTAAGCTGTATACTCCTTTATCACTCGGTCAATGACTGGTCAGCCTCATACTTACATCTCTGTATGATGCCGCGAGACAGGAGGTACGATCTATCAGCAAACCACACGTCCATATCATCGTAGGTGGCCTCGGCATAGCTCGACCTTCTCACATCCACGTTGTCTCGACCTAGATACATACGATTAGTGTCGCCCGATCTGGATGGGGGGCGAGTGCGGGGGGACGAGGTTTTGTCCTGTGCCAACCGTTTGTTGTTGATGAAAAGGCCGAGGCCTTGGATGGGGTCAAAGGTCACCTCTACGTAGTGCCATTTGTCTTCCTGGAGGTTCTCAGAGGAAGTGGCCTCCCATCTCTTGAAGGAAGTCTCTGCTATCACCTGTAGTCGTCTACCCCTGGGTGGATTAACAGGTGGTTGGTGGGGTTGGAGGAGGATTGACGGGTGGTTGGTGGGGTTGGAGGGGGGGGGGGATGAGTGACATAGATATATGAATATATAAAACAACAAATAATGTTTATATAGCGGCTCGATGCTCTTTTAGAAAATTAAACACATATTACACAGACGGGTGTAAATGACAAATGAAAAAATAATCTGAAACATTTCACATCCTGTTTATCTATTAGCTAGTACTAGTATCTTTTCCATGCAGTGTGCTCTGCTTACTAAAACAACAACATTTCTTATCTACTATAAACCATTATCATTTCAACAAAATAAAGTGTTCATAGCAGCCAAAAATAGTAAAGTGGAAACAAAAACTAATGGTTTTTCTGTCCATTTTAAGAATAGTACAAAAAAATCTTAAATCAGTATAAAATCTGAAATAATGTTTGGATTGCTTATAATTTGCTTCATTCATTATAAAGTTTGAGTTTTAAAACTGTGCACCTATGTACCTGTATCGTAACGAAACGCCGTTATCTCCAGAGGACAAGAAGAACATGTTGTCCTTCAGCGTGTCAGGACGCAGCCAAAACGCGTACAAAATTCCATGCTGACAGAAATCCAGGTTACCAAAACAGTCGGCGCTGTGATCGCCGAAATCCACAAACTGACGATTGCCATTGAGCTGGAGAGCCTTCCCAATCTTGCCCTGCACCTGCCTGGGGCTGCCACTCAGGCTGATGGTCATATTGGCGTGGACCAGCTGGTTTCGTCGCACGTTTTCAAAATCAAAATGGTAGTGAATCGGTCCGTCTGAAAAATAACGATGAAGAGATTAGTGATCACAGTAACTTTGAGAGGAGAAAAATAAATTACTTTGTGTCAACAGTGGGAATATCCAGTTTAAACAGATTTCAGATTATTTTTGTACATTATCTTCGTCTGCGATAGAACACAAGGCCACGATAGAACACAAGACCAGAGTCTAAAGGCTTTGCTACCTCAGCCGGAGAGGCATGAAGTGAAAGAATGACGGCCGTCTTTTCTAGTTTTTTCTCTTTTCTAGGAAATTAGCATTTCGAAGGTGGTGTGTGACTACAATGACCTATTGACCCAGAGAAGGTGTGGAAATGGACAATGAGCACTGAATAGAGGGGAAAATAGGAAAGGAAATATTGAAACAAAGAAAAACGGATAAGAAATGATAGACAGACAGACAGACAGACCAGCGCACAGACTGACCAACAGATTGAAAGTTCCTGACCTGTCATGATGTATCCGATGTCATTCAAAATGTCGCGTCCACCATAGAAAATGTCCACATCATCCAATTCCACCTGACCAAATTCCTGCTGGGACCCATCGTTGCCACGCCCCAAGAACACTCGCTGCTCCGAGCTCGGTGCAAAACTTCTGGAATAAGATTCTCTCCCTTGCCTGCCGACTTCCCGCTGGTTGACGAAAAGTGACACGCCCCTTGCAGGCGTCCAAGATACCTCGACAAAGAACCAAACACTGACCATCAGATTGGGGTACTTAACCTCCCAGGATCCTCGGCCTCGCTGTGGATGGACAAGGAAGAAAGTGGACATCGTCCTATTTCAGTGTGTGTAGTGGTGGATAAACGGCAAAATGATACATAGGACTACTTGAACATTATTCAAAAAGGGAAACAAAAATAAAGCCTCGAATTATAGACCGATATCCCTAACAAGCATATGCTGCAAAATAATGGAGCATATTCTTCACAGTAATATCATCACCCACCTGGAAACGCATAACATCCTTTCCGACTACCAGCATGGATTCAGAAAAAATAGATCTTGTGAAAGCCAACTGATCATAACTGTCCAAGACCTAGCTGACAACCTGGACAAAGGCGACCAAACAGACTGTATCTTGTTGGATTTCTCTAAGGCGTTCGACAAAGTTCCCCATCAACGACTTCTTAACAAGTGTGAATCTTATGGAATTAGAGGGAGCGTGTTACAGTGGATCACAAGCTTTCTACACAAAAGAACACAGAAAGTCGTACTCGAGGGAGAAACGTC
>JAULCB010000001.1:132652-156437 GCA_032358575.1 Dendronotus rufus | reverse complement strand
AGGCTCAAAGCGCTTTACAGTTTTTGAAAATAATATGTGAAAAATACAATACGGTAGGTACACAAAGAAATGCGATTTATTGTCGGTACAGGTTGAAAAGTGTCTTTTGTCTGATATTACGATTAATCTTGTCTGAGGATATCTAGAGGTCTATCATTAAATTAGGTTTTTTTCATATAAGAATTTATTCAAGCACTGGTACGTTTTGTTTGGTATAGATAATCTTGTCATTCTATTCACCAACCAATCGCCCATTCATAATATTTAGGTCTAGTGTATGCGACTCAAAGTGAACAGGGGGTGGAGAGCAGAAGAAATGAACAGCCAGGTGACGAGCTGCACGGAAGGACAAAATGTCACGTGACGCTACTTCCTGAAAAATTGTCACACAACCACTATGCGTACGAATACATGGTGACTCAGAATTACCGTTTCGTACTTGCATTCGGTTTATCAAATATTTTAAAATTTGTATCATAAGTTGGTTATTTCATGTTTTAAACAACAACATTAAAAGTTGTGAAAATAAACTTGATTGGCTGTGCATACGCTTCAGTATCTAAGACAAATAGATTAGGTATTTTGGATTTTTCAACGACGTTCTTCGGTCAGGAAACCGGCCTGTGTTGCTACTTGATCTTGTGTTGAAAAGTTCAGGAATTAAGTTTTAGTAAATCTTACAAAATGTCGGGATCAAAATCATTGCTGACTTCAGTTAAGGATAAATTGGATGCCTTGAAAAAGCAAAATGAAATCTTGGAAGACAGAAACGCTGAACTTGAGAGAAATTTGAGACTAAAAATCGAAAATGAAGACAAGGTAAGTAACGTAATGTGACGGGTTCCCTATACTCTACATAACCTTTCTAGAGGTATTTTACTTAACTGAATCAATTATATTCCTAATTCTATCTAATGCACAAAATCTTAATATATTGCTTCCGCTCGAGTTGACTTATCAAGCGTTTTACATAGCGTTGTACATGTTTGCGAGATGACCAGGAAGTGAAGTGCATTAGCTTTTATCACTATCAGTGATAAATGCGACAATGAGGCGTAGGCTTTTCTCATCCATTCTAGATCCTATGAAATATGTTATAATGTTCCACCCTGGGTGATATTCCGATTGCAGGACAAATGTAGAAAATGATAATTTGCCGAGAAGGGGAACGAATTCGGGTTTCATTGATGATATCTGTCCATTTGGTGATTTATTGTGAGCTTGACTTTTATGATTGTATGTTTGCTATCAAAGACTATTCAACAAGGAGGTTTAGTTCAATGAGTTTAGTTCAAGTTAGTGTTTGGAGTTGTATGACCAAAGGGTAGGAGTGATGCATATATCATATAACCTTTCAATGATGGCAGTTGTTATGAATTTGAATTTGTCTGAAATTAATGTTTTAAGGAAGTGATCTTTGGAATGTTGTATTACAGGGGAGGGGTGTCTTATATTCTCAAGACAATTTTACCCGGCACTGTTTGAATTTCAAAATTACCTATTTAGAGCATGAATTATACATTCTAAGACAAAACACCAATTCACAGCAGGGAAATGGAGAGAAACGTTAGCCGCAATGAGTATTGAGCTGTGAAGAGTGTGGATTTACTTAGCAATAAAAACAACGGAGTGACTATACTCCGGTCCCCCCGGCCAATAGACTATACTCCGGTCCCTGACTTTTATTGATGCAATCTACTTATATTTCCATGACCTAATGATGGTTTGATCATAAATAATGTTTTTATTTCGAAAACTTGCATGTGCCGTCATAATTAATGCACAACTCCCATGTTTTTTCCCACGGTCAATCCACTGTCTCTCACTTTCACACTGAGAGGGTGTCTGTGGTGGTCATCGGCTAAGAGTTTATCGCCGTTTGTGTCGTCATATCGTCACGTGCAACCACTGACCAATAAGTCAAAGGCATTTTACTATTTTTCTCATAATTTACACTCGTTGTGTTCCGTTCATTTACCAATTTTTTAGTAGACAAAAACAAATTTCAGCGGGAAAGCACGGAATCGGAAACAATCGTTAGTGTGTGTCGTCATCATAATATCACAAATAACGTGCAAACCCGGAGGCATACTTTCATAATGTATAAGTCAAAATAATAGACATTTAAACAAATTAAATAATATAGGATTATCTACACAAGTTAACGTCCGTAATTTATATCCATATGCATTGTTACACTATTACTGTGACTACCGGAAAAGAGCGGCCATTGTTATCGCGTATTGATTGATTGGAAGTACAGTAATTAGTTTGTTTGTAGGAATGACGCATAGTAACTGACAAGTTACTCATCGGTCCGAGACTGGAGTGACCTAGTCTGTTGTTAGGCTATTCTTCGGTCCGGACCGGAGTATAGTCTAGTAGGCTATTCGTCGGTCCGGGACCGGAGTATAGCCACAGCCTAAAAACAAAGTTGACAGTGCTGGGCAAGTAGAATCTAATACTAATTCTCTATTATGAGTCAATAGGCTGGCTGAAGATACAAAGAAATGCGGGCTGTCCATCTGCAGTAATACTAACCTTTTAATTTGTTCAGTTGCACAGACAAGGGGGGGTTTCACGAGCAACAAAGGTCAAGGGAAATAACAAGTATTATTGACACAGTTAGTGCTCGTAGAGTTATCATTCTTGGGTCATGAACTTAAAATTTAGAGAAGAAAATGCCTTCTTGTCGTCCTTGAGTTATTTCTACCTGGATACAAAATCTTGCTTACAGATTTCAATATTCCTATAGTATAGACATGGCCACAGCACAGAGATTGCACACTTATTCATGTCTCTATAACAATATTAACTATGTAAATGTATATATATATTTTACTTGACCGAAGCGTTGCGTTTGATACAATTGATGTCTGCAAATTTGAATGAAATATTTTGAGATCTTTTATGACGAGTGATATTTTGGTCTTACTCTTACTGGAAATAAATGGTATCTGTTTTGTTCCAACCCTAACTTTTCTTATTAGTGACTGATTGTCAAAATATCAGTTAACTGAGTTAATTATTTCCTCTATTCTTAAGTTGAACTTGTTGACGGTACACCACTGAAGCCACATTCATTTTTCACTAATCTTCATTTGGTAAAAGCGTCAATGTCCTCTTCTTGTACAAAAAAATCGAAGCTTCTTTGTTTCCTTTTCTTTCTACTTATGCCTTATTCTCCAAAACTACAATTATATCTACCTTTTGGCATTATTCTTTTTACAAAATCTATTACTGAGTGATGATGTAATCACTGATTGTCAGATGATTTCTGCCAACTGAGCTATCAGGTTGCTCAATGAAAGACACATAGTAAGCACAAAATATATTTTGCCCTACTATTTTTAGATGCTCAAGAATATAGTTCATTATAATGGATGTCTTTCCCTTGCCAAATACTCTCTCCAATAATATTTGAAGAATTATATTTAAAGATCGAAAAAACTAAGCCTGTCATCCACAAATTTGAATCTCCAAGAGTACATCTGAATTTTTATTACATACAATACACTCCACCGTTTTTCAGTCTGATATTAAAAAACAAATGAGATCTTGTATTTGAAAAGGTTTAAAAGGCAACATCCATTTTCGTTTGTCTTCTGTGAAGATGCCTTTTGTGGGGGATTTAAAAAATACTGATTTTGACACATTTTTAATTATCCCTTTTCTCTCTACAGTTGGAGAGTGATGCTGCTGGACTGAACCGAAGAATCCAGTTGTTAGAAGAGGACTTAGAGAGATCAGAAGAGCGCCTGACGAGTGCCCAAGAAAAATTGGAAGAGGCATCGAAGGCTGCTGATGAGAGTGAACGGTGAGAACTTAGTTTTCTTTCCTCAATGAGTCTGAGAGTTTATTGACATTTGATGCAACCTTGCATAGGTTGGATTCCATTCACTTAAGAGAAATATGACATAGCTAGGTACAAAGTTGTTTTGGAAAAGAAAACAATATATATGATCTAGTTGAGATTATCATAGTATTGTTGTGAATCTGAATATTTTAGATGTATAATATCTGGTAGTGATGACAAATTCTGTTTGAATTTGAACTATATAAATACAATAGAAGTGATGTTCACTATTTTCTATTGACATATTATATATAAAGATTTGTTATTTAGATAGTAATTTTGTCTTTAGATACTTGCATTTCTTCACGTGTTTTGAAATAAATATGAATTTAATGACTGTGGTAACACATAGCATTCATGCAGATTGGACTATTGTAATTCGCTTCTCTACGGGTTGCCAAAGTGTACGATTGCAAGACTTCAGCGGCTCGCATAATTTCATTGACCAAGAAATGTGATCACATCACCCCAGTCTTGCAGTCGCTACACTGGCTCCCTTTAGAGAAGAGAATAGATTTTAAAATAGCATGCATGACATAATATAAATGTATTCATTGTATTGACTCTGCCCCAGTCTATTCAAAAGAATTACTTGAAATTCAAAAACCTAGTCGAGTTCTCAGATCGAACACTTCAATTTTACTAAAGAAAAAGATCCCTAAAACAAAGCTCTCGGAGCGCGCTTTTATTTTTTCGGCCCCGACCGTTTGGAATTCGTTATCAGAAAATACGAGGAATTCACAATCTCTTGCCTCTTTCAAAAATTCCCTTAAAACCGAATTTTTCCGGGCTTCTTTTCATTTAAATATTTAAATCTGTATGATAAGGTTAGTTTATGTATGCGTCCGAAAGCAGTGATGAGTGAATATGAAACGAGTGTGTGAGTTTCTGTGCATGAATGGATATATTGTGTCTCTGTGAAGCGAAGTTGAGCATCTGAGGTGGAAACTGGCGCTACATAAAAGTACATATTATTATTATTATTATAAAGACATGTGAATTGATCCTTTCGGTTTCAGATAAGTCCTGGAATGAGTCTTAATTTGCATGGTTTTTCTCAGATTGAGTATTTTATTTGGAATATTAAAACTTTAGATGTCACTGGCAATCCTCTTCCATTCCTCAGGGGAGGCAAATAATAATTGTTATAATATACACATATGTTTCATATAGACATATTTCATTCCTTTGACAACCTCCTTTGATATTATTTAATTTTGGAGAATGGATTTGATTTCCCCTGCCGTATTTAGAGCCTTGAAAACTTCTTACCTGACTTGGACTTTGGTGATGATAAAGTTTTTCTTGAACTGTGTCATTTCAGTAACGAGTGTCAAAAATTCTCTTAACTACCATTGTGTAGTACCAGTCTACTGCACTAGCCGCCGCCTAAATGCACACTTTCTCTATCTGATGGAATTTTTGTTATACAATTTACATTGACTTTACGACAGTTGAGAACTTTGAGAAACAAATTAAAGTTTATTGCAATGACTAATTTCACTATTGGGATCAAAATGGCAGCCCACAACCCAAAAAAAACCTGAAAAGAAAGCAATTGCTGGGCATCATACAAGCATAGCTAACTATCAAAATCAAATTTGGTGTTACCCAACCAAAGGTTTGTGTAAACGTACTCTTTAGCTTCCTCCTAACGACAGTGTGTTTTTTCTATGATTTTTTGCATGATTTCCAATGTTTGGCTTGCATGTTTTCTATAATTCGATTCAGAGCAAGGCGAAGCGTGGACAATAAACTGAGTACTGGTAGTGAGCGTTTGGAAGAAACAGAAATACTTCTTTCCCAGGCTAAGCAACATGTTAACGATTCTGAAGCTAGATTTGAGGAGGTAAGTAGGGAATATGAAAAGAATCAAAGCAGTGAAACACCGTCTGCACTCTAGTTAATGATCAAGTTCAGAAAAGAATATGAAGTATTTTATTAAATTTTCAACTTTGAAACGAACATTTTCTAGTGTGCAGTCGGGTATTCTTGTTGAAACTAATGTATTTTTGCTTTGAGTTTCAGGTGAAAGATTTTTCTTAAAATAATACTTTACTAATGAAATCATATTTTCACAGGCTGACAGAAACTGGAGAAATTCTATGCAAACCCCTCAGTCAGTTTATGTACATTTGCCATTTTATTATTCTCAATCTCCAAATACTGAATCTTTATCTGGCAGAGGCCGCAAAGTACTTGAGAGCCGCAGCTTGGCTGATGATGAGAGGCTAGATAGTTTGGAGGCTCAGCTGAAGGAAGCCAAATACATTGCTGAAGACGCAGAACGAAAATATGATGAGGTGATTGGTTGCCTGGCATGAATATGTTCTTGATGACCTCTCGTCCATCAGTTTTACAGCTGTTCTAAATGCACTTAGTAACAATACAAAGTTAAATGTTTGCATCCCCTTGCCGTGCATTTTTGATTATGTTATGCTTCTGTTGTTCTCTTGCATTCTAAAATTTGTTTATAATAATCTTCGATTCTGTCCTACTTTCTATTGTAGTAGTACACATTGAAATTTGAAAGTTCACTGAAAAGAGGTTTTTAAGTAGGATTGCGAAAACATGAGCTCATCAACTCTATTATTTGATAGTAGAAGATCATGGTAATAAATTGAATCGGATATGAAAAATTCATTTCATAATATTGTGTTAGTTCGGGCTATAACAATTTTAAAATTATAAAGATTTCTTTCTGATCTGGATCTACCATCACACTCAGCCGGAAAGATGTCATTTTTTTCTCCAGAAATCGGTGTATTTTGATTTTAAAAACTTAAGTTTTTCAGACTGTCATCAGTCTTACCTTTTCTTAGTCTGAGCTGCTAGTCCCAGCCTTGGAATAGCAATCTACCGACCAAAATAAAAGAAAGTTGTGTATATGATCAGAGTACAATCCTTAGATATATATACTTTTTGATTTATTCAATTCAAATCCGACCATAACTGATTAAATGTTTTTTTAAGTTCTCCTTTGAGAAATCAAGATTTCACATTCTCTCTATTGTTAGCAAAGCATGACATCATAAATATGGGTAGCAGAAGCATCAATGATTATCATATCTAAAGGGTCTTTCTGAAATCTCTTTCACATTATTTGAAATAAAGACATTGACTAATTAATTTCCAACCAATGACTATAATTACGAATTTTGGATAAGAAGACAATTTGAAAGAAATGCATAGTATGCAATAAATTTGTTTCCCCCAGCATTAAATGATTTAGAACAATATTTATGTACTTTATTGAAATTACTGGTCCTCTGTAGTGTACTGGTGATTAGTGGCCCCAATTTTGACAACCAGTGGTGGGATAGATGTTTCAAGCATCTCCATGATTGGGTTAGAATAAATGTATGAATTTCTTCTTCGAAACAGTAGTTCTTGGTTTTGCTTGTCGAAATAATTTTCTTTTGAAATGATATCATCCTTGGAAATTTTTTACAATTTTCCATGATTAGTTTTGAACTTAAGAACAGGTGTAGTGAGAACATTCATAACAAACTAGCGATGACAAGAAATGAAGTTCAAATCAGGAATAGGGGTAAACAGGAAAGAAAAAAGATTTTAATTGTCTGTTTTACGGGAACAAATTATATTACAACCGTTCCAATGTGTATTTTGTTATTTTTTATAGAATTTTAGTCCCCTGTATAGTTTGATTATTATTTTTCGTGTCAAATGAGAATATACACATGTTGAATGGTAATGCCATGAATTTCTAGTCATCTCAGTCTTCCCTGGCCTCTCAATTTTGAATTATTGTTCTGTTCAAGTTTATTTAATTTATTTTGATTTACTAACATATGAGATACTTGTTTTGCATTGACTCAGTTATTTTATTTGTCCCAACACATTGATAATACACCTTTCACATTTTTTTGAAGACATGTGGTGAACAAGTCCTCTTGTTTACACAAATATAACTTTATCTCCCATTCTCAGCAAAAGAAGATTTTCAAGAAAGAAAATTAACATGCAAAATCAAAGATGGAATATTGCACTTGTCATATTGTGAAGGAATAAGCCATAATCTATCATTAATGGGACTAACCTACATCTTGTTACTTTATAGGTGGAGTAATATTACTTCTGACAGTTACCAGTGGTGCCATGTTCATTTGTTGTTTTATTTTCCCCTCTCAAAACAATACCATGCTTGCTCTGAAGCTAAGCTAGAAAATTGGAAAGGATTACATTTTTCTTTTCATTAACATGGATTTGAGAAAAAAGTTATTTGAATAAGAATTAGTGGAAGCACCTTTGTTAATTCAATGTTAATTGAATTTAACAAACTTTCTTTGAGGAAAGATTATACCTACCCTGAATTATTTGTTCATAGTATCCAAAGTTACTGAATTTTTTTAATCATTTGTGTGTAACCGCATAAAGAGTTTGTTGTGTATTGCCGTTTAGTAATGATTTAATTCAAATCAAGCATGATATTGTTTTGCTAGACTCTTACTGTTTCCACTAACTTATTTCCACAAAAGCAGGCCTCAGCACTCTTCACTATGGTCTATCCTATCCCTCTACCCAGGCTCTCCGCCTTTCCAAAGCATGCTTCTAAAATGTCTTGCTGTTTGAAATGTTTTGCCACAAAAAAAGAATGCTTTTAGTGCATGAACTTAATTGATAAACTGAGAAAATATTTTTTTTATTTCTTTTTACAAAGCATGTTGAGTTGATTGATATCATGTCATGTGTTAGATTTAGTGGTTGTTCTAACCTAACTTTTTCTCCTTTTAATTTTTTCTAGTAACAACGAATTACCATTTTAAGAAGAAAACTGAACGATAGAAGAAAGAGATAGAAAACTGAATTAGTTTTTTGAAATATTAAATCGTCCCTTGATTTCTTATCTTGGAAAAAGATTTTCTTGACATATTTTCTTTTCATACAAACATTTTATCAAGCTTACGTCTAAAATCAATCTTGACTAAAAATTAACTCTCAACACCGCATCATGTTATTTTTTTAGGAACAGTATGGATATCACGAGTTCTTTCATTGATAAATGTTATTGTGGCATATGTTTTCAATGCAGCAGGACTATTTTAGTTAAGCGGGATAGAATTAAAATGTAGGCAGACTTTTATAGTTTGTTTTGGCCCTTTACAGGCTGCCCGTAAGCTGGCTATCACAGAGGTTGACCTTGAGCGCGCTGAGGCCCGCTTGGAAGCTGCAGAGGCGTAAGTTATGCAAGGCCTTGACGTTCCCATTGGTAGTCTGCTTCTGGTCTTTTGGAAACATTTATTATCGTTGGGTTCTCACATTTTGGATTCTTTCATTTGCAATGTCAGAAAATTTGAAGAAAAAAAAGTTTAAAAAGCCAGAAGGAGATTATTTTAGATTTGCCTTCAAATTTGATTTGATCATTGGTCAAGTTTAAAGAAAATTCCCTTTAGGTGGAATTAATTGGGGTTTCAGATTGTCACAATGATCAAGTCAGGTTTGATTATAGACTTCTACCTTGAGCAAGTCTGCCTTGTTTATCTAAAAAAAAAAATTCGGAAAAGGGTGGAAATCTGTATTTTGGATCAAGGGAAAAATTCTTATCAAAAGAAGAAAAGGCAAATAACTTGCTCAATGCAGTTGAAGATTTAATATTTTGATTATGTTTGAGTTATAAGTAAAGCATCCCTTTTGTTTGTAATTGCATGATTCCCCTGTTGAAAAACAACAGGCAGCCCGCAAATTGGTGCTCGTTGAGAGGGAATTAGATAAAGCAGAAACTAAAAATGAAGATCTTGAAAGGTATGATTCTAAAATATTTGATTCATCATGGTCATAACACAAGTACCTAAGTCCCCAATTTTGGCAGGTTTTGAGAAATCTTGATCACTTTTATTGATTTTTAAGGGTCCATTGTTTGGAAAAATCTTACATTGTCTAGCTTATTTGATCTTGGGAATTTGTATAATTGATCGCTCTAAAAAGCTGGCTTGTTTTGGTTCGCTATAAGTATCAAAAGCTTCAAAAAGTGACTGAGACACTTGTGTTTTGACTGTGATGATATATCGTGCTTAATTATTGTGCTTTTTCTAAAGCCAATTTATTATAAAAAAATATTATGTAAAGAATATTTAGAAATAGTTTTCAATCAGGAGTGCCTTCTTCATGCAATGTTATGTAGACGATTTTCTTTTAAAAATATTTTTATAACATTACTCATAAAGGATCAAAGTTTTGGGAGGGGAGGGGAGAAATTGATATGGAAGATGTATAGAAAATAGTCCAGTTTTTGGATTGTAAGAAAGCACTCCTTGATAGATAATGCAATATTATAAAATATAAAGTTAATTGATTTGAATTTGTCATTTTAAGTTATCCTCGTTAAGCATTAAGTGACACTATAGTTGAATTTTGAAGCATTTTGATTGCAATGCTAGATTATGTGCTTTTCTGCTAGACAATTAATTGCTTCCTACTAATTTCTCTCTATCACTATTTAAATTGGGAGCACTTTGAAATCTTTAGAGAAATACTGAAATGGAAGGCAATGAAAATATGGGATTCGAGTTGTATTTGTCAAAGGGTAAATTACACTCATCCTGGGGTAACTAACTTTTGACTTGTGCAGAACATGAACATGCTGATGTCTTTGACAATTCAAAAGTTTAAACTCTTTGATTGGAAGTGATCAGGAACAAGTGTTATCCCAGGATCAAGTGTTATCCTGAAAAGCATTCTACTGTTGTAAACAAAAGAATAATTGTTACAGTTATAGGTTGGGATTGAGGTCTATTTATAGATATATTTGAAATATTTCTTCTCTTCCTTTAAAAAAAATATGCTAGAGGGATCTAATTGCATGTAATTAAAACTCTCACAAAATTGACATTTGTGTTGATTTACTCTCATCTGCCTTTTTCTTAACACATTCCACAGTATTCACTATCTATTGCAACAATAAATATCCATACATGAACATGGCAACTGATTAAGCATTGAGAATAATGGGTAGACAAAAATACAAAGCATGATGCATCATATTACCATTCAATACATATCACATGATGGAAGTATATAAGGACTCTGAAAAAACAAACAAACAGCTGAACGAAGACTTCTCAAACAAGCATACACTTGTACATTGTAAATTATATAAATGTACTACATTTTTACATCATTGCGTGGAATGAAATAGCATCTTGACCATTAATTTCCTTACTGGACACACATCTCCTGGAAAGGCACTCTTACTTTTCCCGATACTGACTGTCACTGTTCTTACCACTGCTCAGCCTTGCAGCCCTGTTTGCATGCTCCTTGATTGCTGTTGAATTTTTACAGGCGAGTGAAAGCTCTAGAAGAAGAACTCACAGTGCTAACCAATGCCAATAGAGCATTTGAGCGATTGGACCAGAAGGTAAGAAGAGTCTTGCTTTCTCCACCCACTACTTATCAGGGTTGATGCTTTTTATTTGCTTGCCAAGTGTCATATATTCTGACAGTACTTTTTTTTTTCAAATACCAAGCAAATGAAAAGTGTAGGCAGATTGGTGAGGTATCATCTTTGTCAGAAGTTTCATTGCTCATTTATTTGAGGAGTAGATATTGCATCATGATGAGTAGAAAGCTTTGATTAAAGAAAAATTAAGATGGAGAGGTGTTGAGAATTATCCTCCTATTCATTTTTTTGTAGATATAAATTTTAGAAAAGGATCTATAGAAAATAAAACTTTGAAAACTGACTAAAGCGATACCTCACCAACCTCCTCCTGGTCTGTAGAATGTATGTGCATCTTGCTCTAGTCTTGTTTTGAAATGAAAACGATGAAGTCAGTTGGACAGTTTTGAATTGCGATGCCCGCTGTGTGAGGTAGCTCTTCTTTCTGGTTACGTAATCTTTTAAGAACAAACAAAAATAGGGTCTGTCGTGCATGATCATCTTGAATATCAAACTATCAGCTCATCTGTCCGTTGTCTTGAAATTAATTTCTTCTTTTGAGCAAAACAATAAGTTCCAAAGCCCCAAAATGTCACACATAAATGCTTTAATCAGTGTTTCATCTCTTTGAGATTGTTGTGAGTTTTGATTTTCCTCGAGCTTTCGTTTGTCTTCTTCTCTTTTCTAAATTGGGCTAATTTCACCTTTAAGCGTAGGGTCATATTTGACAAGTTATGATAAATGAAAAAAAAAAGATAAAAATAAATTCATACTGACCGATTAAGATTTCCTTTTTCTGAAGAGTGTCTTAAACTCATGAATGTGTCTGCATTGATATTTATTTAACTGAACTGCATCTCTCTTGATAACTTGCTGCAACGTATAGAAGCCAGTCACTATTTAACTGCACGAATGACTTTTGAATCTTGTTTGGGCAAGATTCACACCTTGTTTTCTTTCTTTCTTATTTTTCTTTCTAAACAAACCCTACAAATTCCCAAATTGTCCTTGCCTTCCCGAGTTGGATTCTTCCTCTCCTATGGTCAAATTATTTTCTTACCTTTTTCCAGCAAAGTTTACGAACTAGAAGAGGAGCTCCATGTAGTGGGTAACAATATCAAAACGCTGTCCATCCAAAACAACCAGGTAAGGGCCTGGCCTGTGGTTTGGCTCTGCCCCATTTATTGTTCAATTATGTTGTCTTCTTAACTTGATCATCTCTTACAGGAAAGTCCTTGAGTTGGAAGAAGAGTTGAAGGTGGTGGGCAACAATATGAAATCTTTGGAAATCAGTGAACAAGAGGTAGTAAACTTGCCCGATCAAAGCTCGCTCACCTTCCCTCCTTGGATTAAAAAAACAAACCTGCATGGTGTCCGTTACTTCATGCCGTCACTACTCCAAATTTGTTTTCAACAAACAAAAAAGATCAAACTGACTATAGCTTTAAATCTATCCAATAAATTTGTGTTTTAAATATTTTTCCTAAATCTAGTTAATCTACCACGTCACGTTGAAAGCATTTCATGCATGCCGTTTCTCCGGAGAGCCCAAAATTACCTTTTGTTTTACCTCGCACTTTTACAAGAAAGAAAACCTACCCCACAAGTGACTCTGCAGTGATAAGTGTCGAAATGAATTTCCCTGGCGTTTCAACTTGAAGTCTTATTTGATCATCTGGTGTAGAATATGTGGTATTCCTTGCTAGAAGTTGACCATATATAGATCATTTTCATTTCCGTTTTTGATGGTGCTAAAAGCAATGTTGCATCATAAATAGGTGTATATACATTCTTTCAATTAGGTTGGTGGCGAACTGAAAAATAACTATTCCAACTGCCCTTTAGCTTGTGCCCTGTCCGACTTAAGTTGCCACCATTTTATTTTTATCGCGAGCTGATCACACTCCTTGATACTTGTCAAAATAATTTGATAAATATGGGCGTGATATGATTCACTTTCTTGACACAAGATTCACTCACTCAAAGAAAGTACAACTGGAATTACTTTTGTGTCATTTTTTGATGCATCTGGAGATGATTCATCAAAACTAAATGGTTTTGGCAAAGGGACAGACGAATTTAAAAGTCACATATATTTGTAAAGAAATTCAATTCCAGTACACATCTGTGTGTTTGTCATACTTTATTTCTTTTTATTTATGAGGAAACAATTTGAATCCACTCTTTACCACTTATCTGGATTGGATTTTGGTTTTTTTATTTTCCATGACAGATTAAAATCCTTTTGGAAAAAAAGATTCATGAATTTGATTTTACAGCTTAAATCTTAATCACCAGATGTGGTAAAGAATCATGTTGTTTCCTCTTGTATCTGAAATTTTCAAATGCCTTTGATATTATTATTCAGTATTTTTGTGATAAATGTTTTCCCCTATTTGTTCTTGTTTTTGAGCCAACAATTTTGAAGGGATGTATATTATTCATCTTTGAAACCATCATCCGTGTCTGCAATTGAAAATTTATTCATACAAGATTTGATTTTGAATCCTGAGGTGTGCATGAGCATATTTTGGGCCTCCGAAGGATTTCATGTTCTTAACCTGTTACTATGTGGACATAATTGTTAGCCTTCTACCTTCTAACTTGTACCTAGCAAACCAAACTAAGAACAATTATCCTCTTCGCCCCGTTAGCTTGCATGTTATCACTCTCTCCTTCTGTTCAACCCTCAAATAGTGAATGACTTGCCTTTTTTTGTCATTACAAAATAATAGCATTGTATTTTCTGTTGAATATTGTAATATTTTTACTTTTCTTGGTTTCTCTGGGGTATTTTATACTATTCTTTTCTCTTTCTTAAGTATGGTTAGCACATCCTTCTTATCAACTTGTTAGACCTTGACAGAACTACTTTTTAATGTTTATTTCATTTCTTTTTGAGAGTTTGGAGGAGATAACTTTCATTCAATGTACATTATCATCTCTCTGTTCCTCAAACCTTTCTTATTCCTTTATGTCCTTTTTCTTCCGCTGGCAGTAAAATGGTTCTCATTGTCATTCACTTAGGTATAGCAATGGCAATTTTTCTTGGTTTCGTTCTTTCAACTACTGTCTGTTTATTTCTAAGGTACATAAATCTGTAAAATTGCTTTAATCAGATTAGCTTTTCTGAGGAACCAATATTCTCTGTTGTTGTGTGTTGTCGGCTAACAAGCATGGCCATCTAAGGTTTACTTCTACGTTATAAAGAACCATTTCTGTAGTCTCACACAATATTGAATTAGATTACTGTAATTTGATTAATCTGCATTCTCTGCCTGCCTCACATGATTAAAAATTGTGAATTTGACTATCCGTCTTTTTTTCATTTGAAATAAGATCATGGGGTTTTCCCTAGGTTTTTTTTGTCTTTAAAATTCTTTCTTTCTAATTCTTTTTCTTTTTAAAGATTTTGTTTTGAAATGTTATAACAATAATAGTATGTCTTTAACAGTGCAATGGCATACATGGATGAGAAGTAAGGTGACCCTTTATACATCCCTTCATGGCTCATTGATGTTTGGCTCAAAATGTGTTTATGTTCTGCTTCATCCGGAAAGAATACATTTTTTCAGTTGCAATTCTCAAATTTCAAGTGGAAGCTTCAGTACAAAAATAGCATATTTGATGCTACTGATAGTTAAAGTTACCAGCTGCATTGTTCTATCAGCCCATGCTACTAACTGCATTCTTGTCAAAAAATATTTTACTATGATCAAAATATCATGTCGAGAAAAAAAGGAAGAATTGGGTTGTAATGGATTTAAAGACTTTAGATTGAATCAAAGAAAATTTTATTTTTCCATCTTTCACTAAAGTTTAAATGGAGCTGAGTAATCTTTTTTTTTATCTGTTTTGTTTTCATTGAGCCAGTGTATTGTGTGTTCCGGTCATTCCATCTTATCACGTCTTTGTGGGAATGACTAGTCTAAGTTGTGAAATTTTATTTGTTTCTATATTTTTGTATTGTGCAATCTTGGTTTGGATGTTGATCTGGTATATCTGCTTGATTATGTCAACTAGGCTTCTCAAAGAGAGGACAGTTACGAAGAAACGATCCGGGACTTGACTCAAAGACTGAAGGAAGTAAGTATATTTTCAGCTCAAGTTATCATACTTTGTTTAAAATTACTGAATTTTAGCTTCATTTGACTTACCATAATATACAATGACAATAAATCTTAGATAGGAGGAGGAACAGTTTTGTTCCTTTTCTTTATTTTTTGTAAACCTTTGTTTGCTCCTTGCACTAGAAGTACTAGAAGGAGGTCCCAAAATTGATCCCTAGCTGAGGCGAAGGTTTTAAGGCTTTGGATCTGGCTGTATGTTCAGTCTTATCACTAACAGACTATAAAATGAAGTCCCGCCTATTGACATGGGCATTAACTATGAACTTCTAATTTCTATTTTTTATAAATGAACATTGTACAAGATCTGGCTTAAAACTATTTTTTTCATTTTAGGATAATCATGGTTTACATTTTGTTTCCCATCAATTACAACATTTATCAATTTTGGTGTGATCTCCACAAGTTGTAGAAGCATAATTTCATTGTCTGAAAGTACTCTTCTTAAATGATCTGTATTTTACTAAAATTATTGCCAATTCAGGCTGAGAACCGCTCCACTGAGGCTGAACGTACCGTGTCCAAACTGCAGAAAGAAGTTGACAGATTGGAAGGTAGATGCAATATGCATGCTAGGCAAAATCTGGCCTGGAATGTGAATAGGCTGCATGGGAAACCATGGATACAATGCTTTATCGTCTTTATCAAAACGCCCCCCAGCATTTGGCTTGCTTTTGTCATGGAAGTTGAAGATTCATGGCTCCTCCCACTTGCTCTTTTAAAAACAACTGTCAAATTACAAACAAAGCATGCTACATGTATTTTCAATTGAGTACGACCTTGTATCAACTCCTTCCTGTATTCAGTGTCTCGTTTCCCTATCACTTTTAACCCCTGGTTAGGAAAAAACAAATTATTTTGTTTGCCCTTACTTTCTTTTCCTTCTTATTTGTTGTTTGAATTCTTTCAAAAGACAGTTCTCTCTTTCCTTTAAAGAAAAGATCTTAACTAGCGTTTTCTGTCAAACGTTAGTGCTTTTACTAGAGCAATCCATAAAGAGAAACACTTTCTGTCTGTCATTAAACGTTTTTCCTTCGAATCATCTTGATTATTAATTTGTCTCAAATCTATTTGTTTCAATAAAGAATTTTTTTTTTTTTTTACCAGTGCTTTCTTTCTAGTTCCTTTTCATTGCTCTACCAATTTCGGGTGCTATTCTTTGCCTTTATCTCATCCTTGACTTCACAAGGAATACAGCAATGTCTGTTGTGTCGCTTTGTATTGTCTAAAACAGCTCATTCCAGGCATGACCTATACAATCCACACCATACTACTCATGAGCTTTTTTTCCTCTACCTCACTGCATGTAATTGTAATGTTTTATTCACACGTATGTACAGAGTGAAGGAAGAGCAGAGACTGTAGAGAGAGAAGTTGGATCACTGCGACAAAAAATAGATCAGACGGAAGGTAGTGCTGAGTTTAAATATTTCTATTTTCATTTCATGACATAATATTTAAGTATATTTAGGAATCGCTAAGAAGTGTTTTCACTAAAACTGGATAGGGAGGGGATGATATGTCCTCTCTTGTCTGATTTTATTATTTTCTCTTTTCTACTTATAGTATAACCAGATAAATGAATGTTCATGAGAATCCTTTCTTTTCATTATCTTTAGACGCGTGAGGTCGGAAAATAGGGATTTACTTTTTCTAGTCATTGAAGTTTTCATCTGAACTTAACATAACAGTATATTATGGAGGTAGTGAGGCGAGATATCCCCGATAGTGTTCACCAGACACACAAAATGGGGAGTCGTGGTCATATGCCAATTGCTAAAAGAGAAGATAATTTATTATTACTTTGATATCTGATTATAATTGAATAGCTGAATTATTTTTCCTATTTATCTTGTAATCTCGTATTTTCCCCATACAGTAATCTTTCACAATGTCATCATTTGTGTAAGGATTAAGTATTATTGCAAGCCTTTTATTCTTATAATATTAGCAAGCTTAATCTTACTACTGCCTATTATTATACTCCAGATTTGAAAATAATTTGCAAGGGCCTAGGTGTGGACTTAACGCTTTATGGTTTACGGTGTTATTACAAGGGTGTTATGCAATATCAGCATTAAGTAAGAAAAGCATTTTCTATGATATTCTCTATCTCGCATAGTCATCTGGTCATCAAGATAATCTCTTTCTCTATGGTCTTGTCATCCTGTCACATCCATTGTCACGAGTTGGAATAGCTAATTCATTAGTTGTATACTTTGCGCAGTCAAGTCAACAAATGGCGACCTTTTTAAACAGAACCTTTTTCTTTTCTTCTGAAGAGCAAAACTATTTAATTTCATTCTTGATTTTTCCCAACTTGATACATATATATGACAATCAGATCAGACTGGAATCAATAAATTATTGATTGTCATGAACTAAAACAAATTATAAATACAGAAATGGTTAGCCACAACTGAACCCCTCAGTTCTTTCTTTCTCTTCTCTGTTTCATCTTATGGTGGTACAAAACATGTGTATAAAGTAAAGAGATGGATTTTTAAGTCCAAGATCACAATTTATCATATTATAAATTGTATTGCCTTCATATAATGATATAGCATAACTATTTGCTGTCTCAGAAACTTACTGGTAATTATAATCATTCCATGATCCACAGTGTAGATCCTCTGATTGAAATGTATGATAAAAAAAAAGGCATGCACTCAAATAATTTACATTCCAAAAGTTCTTTTATTTTATGTTTGCACTCCATGAATCAATATTAACTTAAGAGATTCCAGTCTTGCTTTGTGTTACCTGAAACCTGCATCATTTTGATAACAAATGAAATCTTTTTTTTTTTCTGTTTGAATGCTGCATGAACAGTGATTTGATGTTACAACATGACTTATGATTTTTAACTGTGTGAATAGCTAGTAGATTGTCAAGACTCTAAATGATAAGAAGAATTCATTCTTCATGTGATCCCCTTTCCTTGTGTGATGAATAACTATGCAAATGCTTGATAATGATCTAGAAGTGTAAGATTGGAAACCTACCTGGTACGCATGATGATACTGAGACGAGAGGGTTCGTTTGAAGAATTGTTGTTTTCCCAAGTGATGATTACTAACGCATGTCTATGGTTGGTTTGCCGTGTTTGCTTGCAGATCACTTATCTCGTGCCCAAGATGAGAACAAGGCTTTAAGAAGTGAGATGGACAACTTATGTGCGGATCTCAACGATATTTGATTGGAATGACAGGTTACATTATTTATTCATTTTCATAATTTGTTCTTTTTAACCTCAAGTCCTTAGTAACATTGTTTACTTGTTTGTACCCCTTCGGGATGTACATGTCTTTGATATTGTATAGGATGCTAGTCTTTTTCAGATTACATTATCCAATGTGCAGATAATAGTCAGTTGGTACCTTTTCTTCCCCTGGGTGGAGTGACGGAAATTGTGCAAAGGTCCCAAGCAGGATTTGAACCCTTGACATGCTCACAGGGCAAACGCTTTAGTAGTACAAGTATATAGATTGTTTTATTGAGACTTTCTGTTTTTTGATGTTTACAGATAAATGGTGGATCAATATAAATTTTTCTAAGTCTTAGATGAACTGAATTTTGTCTGGTCTTTGTTTCCCTAATCTTTTTCGTTGGGGCACTGTTGTGGTTTAATAGTAACAAACTTGCCCTTCGTGCAGATTTCCACAATTCGAATCCCGGCAGGGGCATGTTTTTATGGCTTAAAATTGCTGTGATAGTTCTGCCTTTGATATACCTGTAACCTTTCTGTGTTGACGGGCAAAAAAACTGCAAACTTTGACATTCAAAACGCAAATTCAGGTTTGTGCAATACTCTATAATTTAATAAGTAGGCCTACAAATAGTTGTGATTTAGTTATATGTAAGTTTCTCTGACCTAAAACCTATTCCTACCCATTTTTTTTCAGATGAGCTTCTGGCAGAGAAAGAAAGGTACAAGTCCATTTCAGACGAACTCGATGCCACATTTGCAGAGCTTGCTGGCTATTGAGGCCCTTTTTACCTTTTTTTGTCTTGTCGACAATTTAAGAGCTTCCTCATCATTTCACTCTTGCGACAGTATGCTGTCTTTGTCTTTTTGAAAGTCAATTTTGTGATATTATACTTCCATTCATTAACTCAGTATCGAGGTCTTTGTAATAATTTTGAAAACAACATTTTTCGCTTACATTTTCTTATTGAAATTGGATATTATTTTTTTCAAACTTTTCCCTAAAAAAATTTTGTGATGAGGAAAATTACTTTTCTATCAATTGGTAGGACAAAATAAGACTGACTCGGAATAATAAAAGATAAAGCAGTTTGTATAAAGTCGCTTGCACCTCATATGTACAAAGATTTGAAATGCTGGAAAATTGTTTTTCTTTTTTTCGATCCGAACCAAATTGTGGTGATGAACCATCTTTTATCAACATTCACTGTTGTAGCTATTATTCCCATTGACTGGGCATTGTCATTAAAGAACTCTCTCATTACAGTTACTATGTATTACCAACCGCATGATTCTTAAAGGACTGCTTCATCACCACATTTTGAGATTAAAACAGCAAAGAAGGGTCCTGTTTTGTAGCTGCTTTTAATAAAGTTATATCATTTCAACTACTGGAAATACTTTTCTTTCGTTTTTGTTGGACTTGTTTGCTTCTTTATCTCATGGAGGTTTAAGGGGATTCTCTGCAAATGGCTTGAAGAAGGCACTTGGAGAGCAGTCAATCCATATCATATATGTAGGCAAAGCATACATTCTTTATTCCACTTCATTACATAGTAATAGTATACTTTATGATGGAAAGAATGCGTCCGAGCTTCCACTTCTACATTTAGGTACTACTTAATCAAGGGTAACATCAATTGTCATTGAGTTCTAATAAGATCGCTTTGCTAGTAATGCTAGGGAATCTTAAGAGTGCATGCTTTGCCTGCAAACCCTCTTACTCAGTCGGAAGCTATCCATAATGAATGGGCACTTTCTCCTTAATCTAATCTGCGATTATCTACATATAAACAATGCTATCTTGATTCTGCTTAACTAAGATTAAATATTTGCAATTACTGTATTTTGAATAATCATAACTGAACTGTAAGCTGTAACTGTTTTTTTTATATTGCGTATGAGTCTGAGATGAAAGATACTTTTTAGAATAAGCCGTTATCTCCTTTCTTCTTTCAATCTAACTTGTTTTGTAGTGTTGATATGAATGTAGAAACCTAGTTATATGTCTATTTCCGCATCAAAACTATTCAATCATCAAACATGCACCATAAATAGCTTAATAAATAAATGCTGTGTATTTTTATACAAATAAATATCTCTGTTCCTTATTTATTTCTCAAAATATAAAAGATAAAGGGGGAAGCGAATAGGTTCTTCGTATATAAGTTTCTCGCCATTTGTCTTACATACATACATGTGTATAGTAGGTATTAGGATTATTTTAGAATTTTGAAAGGAAGTCTTGAATTTTTATCAAAGTTTATAGATTTGGCATTAAAAGTTTCCTTTTGCCTTCATTGTGAATGGCAAAAATCCTTAAATTTTAGTGTTGCTTATACTTATTTATATATATGAGCAATAGATGAAAGAAAGGAGTGGATATGATTGTTTAATTTCAATACTGAATTGATGTATGATGTTTTAATCATATTGATATTCAGTGGCATTAAATCTGTATCATTATCCAAGTGGTTCAATGATAAAACCATTTGATTTCATCACTTTTGTTTTCTTTTTCCTCCTTTTCACTTGATTGGATATGATCGGCAAACTTAAGATTTGATCAATATTTGCCTGCAGCCGTTAAAGAATTCTAGTAGTCCCTGCTTATAATTGGATTCATTGTAATTAAACACAAAAAATGTAAGATAGTGCCCAAGACATGTGTTAGATAATGCGTGCACACATGAAACTACATAACCTAAAAAAAATAACTACCTACACTACTTCGGTTTGGGGATGACTATACTATACACAATGAATAGATGTTGTAAATTAGATATATTGATTTTCTAATACTGTAGTCTTTTATTATAGAAATCGCTCATTTAGCACTATTTTTTGTTGAAGTGTACTGTACATTTATAGTTAAATATGGTAATTGTGGTCGTTTATGAAATAACAATTATTAGGTGGGCATTTTGTAATTTTTATTAATAATCCTTTTTTGGCCTCATTTCTTTTTGAAATTCCTGATAAGAAGATTTTTGGGGGAATATGACTAAAACTAAAGCTCTATGTATCTTGTAATTGCTCCCTAATTTTTCAAATACAATCCCTAACTAACCATTGTCATTTTCCTTAAAGTTAAAGTTAGATTTATTCTATATTTTTCTGTCTATGAGGATGAGGGGATAGAGTATCAGTATCAGCTGACAATATTTGCGAGCTGCATGAGCAAAAGCATGAACATATATTATTATTTTGTCCCCTTTTCTTTTTTATCCCTAAAACTAAAACATTGATTAATTAATTGGTAGGCTACTGAAGCTGTGCGTATCCTAAGAAAGTTCCTATTGGCAATTGGAGACTTGAAGTTGAAGTGAAGAATGCCCTTGTTTCTAATTATAAGCAGAGGCTACTGGAAATGGAAATGTCATAACAAAATAATTGGATTAGATTATTGCGTAATGAAGATGATATTTATATGCCTTGGTTTCCAATCATATCTGCTTTACCTCTGGACTTAAACTTATACTTCTTATTGTAGAAGTTACTGAAAAGACCCAAACCAGTATACAGTACACACTGGTACCTACCTACACAATGAGATAAGTTGATGATCCTTCAGATTCAGAGCCTTTTTTAGGCTCATAAGGCTGCAGCTTATTTGTTGTAAGACCAGTGACCGAACCCACTGTCTGAATAGGATTAGGATGCAGAAGACTTTCCCCCAACCTGCCTGTGCAAGTCTGTTCCCACTTACTACACTGAGTTGGGTGAGAAAGATTGTGTAAGGAGTCTTTCCTAAAAACTGAAAATTCGGACCTAGTCAGGATTCTAACCCAGGACACACGAATCAATTGTTCCAATGCATGTGAATATAATATAAGCAAATGACACCCTATATAAGAACTTACACATCACAAGGTTCGAACTGGAATTGATCATTGATTGCATTTATATTAATGATATTGAATTGATAGTATGTAAATCTTATCTTCCCACAAATAAGATTGAATGAGAGCTTATTTATAAAGCACTTATCCACGGTCATCACCATGCTCCGAGTCTAATCGTTTCACAATACCACATTTATCCCTGGTGAAACCGAACACATCTGACAATACATGCTGCCTTTTGTTAGTGTTAGGCACGTATACAATTTTTCGGATGAAGACAATGTCAAGGGTACCTCCAAACTTTACATCCGTCTCCGATGGGATGAGGAAAATTGTGTAAAGGACTCGACGTCGGACCCAGTCAGGATTCGAACCCTGGCCTGGACCCTTGGATGCTGATCAGTGATCACTAGGCTGCCGACGCCACGGCAGAATAGAACAGAAACTAAAAGTGAAGTAGGTACCCAACAGGATGTAGGCACACACCAAGCTACATAACTACGCTGTGATCCATATCAATCATAGAAATTATCTATATGTGATGTAGGCACACACCAAGCTACATAACTACGCTGTGATCCATATCAATCATAGAAATTATCTATACGTGATGTAGGCACACACCAAGCTACATAACTACGCTGTGATCCATATCAATCATAGAAATTATCTATACGTGATTAATTTCTTCAGGGCAACTTAACTTAGACCTGAACTTGACAGATTTTGTCAATTTTCACAGTGGGCTGATCACCTGCTTTCCGTTAGGTCTTCATCCATAGTCTTTTCCAGCTCATGTGGTTTGTCAAAAGTGGCTGCCTACAGTGTATTTGGGCATTGAACTCGTGTTCAATAATGTTATTGTTATTCATTATAATTACCTTATAATGGTATACAAAAAGCAATTAGTTCAAGTCCCTTAGTTCAATTAGGAACAGTGTTAGTGTTACAATGACAGTCGGGTGATGAAAAGAAATCAAGTGAGTTTTTTTCTTTTGTTATCCGATACCTTTAACTTTAACCGATTTCGCTATACCGTTCCAATTCTTCTCAGATTCAGTTGCTAATCACACGCAATCTTCTGTGTCGGTTCGATACCTCTCACTTATTATGATTGGAACTGAGAATGCATGCACTGTGCATACTGTACACATTAATGTACTTTACCAACTTATATGCTAATGCAGTTTTATTTGGCACATACAGTAGAAACCTGATATAACAGGGATGATGAGACCAAAGCAAAATCCCTGTTATATCCGATCCCTGTTATTATCAGAATGCAACCAGAATAAGCAGAAAAGCTGAGAAAATCTTGTGCAGGAACAAACTGAATGATGGGCGGTCAGT
>JAULCB010000001.1:119306-127453 GCA_032358575.1 Dendronotus rufus | reverse complement strand
CCCCCCCCCCCTGGCCTCCTTTTTGACGTTCCTCCGTTAGCATCACTGATGATATCTTGTCTCAAGGCGTATGAAACATTGTTTTCTACTTTATTACTAGTGTTTTACTATTATCACCTGGGAGTAATTTTGAACGCTTGCATTTTATTCATCCAGAACGTTACAAAAGAACAATATGAAGTTCGCCGCTGTGTTGAAGAGGCAGCGATCATTGTGAGCAGTAACACGGAACCCCCTACCAACTGTACCATCACTCTGACGTCTCCTGTTATGAGAGAGGCCAATCTTCCCGAAGGAGGTATGGTTTCAGTATTTCAATTTGCCCTCCCGTTTCTCTATTGATTATTATGAAGCTTAAGAGTAAAACTTATTATTTTTGTTGTACCCATAAGTCGTAAAAGGCCCTTGCTTCTTATCCTTTATCTTGATCATTGCTTTGGGTAATGGGTTGAGCAATGGCTTACGGTTTAGTTTGTCAAGCTAATGTGATCTGCGTGAACGAAATTGAAATTGTAGTAGACTGGTCATGTGCTAAGTAAATGTTGATTGTTAACGGTTCATTTAAAGTCATCGTAATAGATTTTAACTATGTATTCTTTGATTTCTTTCGTCTAACTGTAACGAAGAGATTTATTTTCCCCATTACAAATATTTCTTTGTGGTGGCTAAATAGAACATGATCATTCTACTCTTTACATTCATTAACGTTTGAAATGTCAAAATGAATCTTCACAACTTGAATCTTAATCGTAAAAATTCATGCCTTCTTCATTTTGCCTCTTGACATATTTGCTGCGCAAAGATTTTTAAGTACCCACAGGTGTGAATGAAAAAGCCTTGGAACGTGGAAGGATTTTTGACCATTCAGGTTGCCCCTGGGAGCACAATGAGTTGTCTAAAAGGGGGGTGTTTGCATTTGATAGATTGTCTAACAGTCACATTAATAAAAAAGAATGTAAGATTTATGTTAAAGATCTCAACATAGCTTTTTCTGTCTTCCTCTTCGCTCTGCATATCTCTTTCTCTCACATGCACATTCTCACCCAAACACACTGTTAAGCTATTATTACATATGATGATTTCAATTACGAGAAAGGATTAAAGATGTGATTTCATGATTGGTATTGCTAGATGAATGGGTATCGAAATGTAGTTGTGCTCTCAAGCTCTTGTGCCATACCCACAAGGTGCCATGGGCTCCTGCAATGGTCAAACACCCATTCCTGGCTGTCCAGTGATACGAAGTACTTCGCCTCTCTTTAGAGACTGTTAGCGTCAAAGATCCTCCTGATGTCCTCGACAGGCAGAAATGCCTAGATGCTCTAGCTGCTCTTCGACATGCTAAGTGGTTCCAGGTTTGGCACTTTTCTTTATACTTTGCAGCCTTATGAAAAAAAAAGAGTGGAGAGGAAGGTGAAGGAGAAATGATAGTATTGAACGTGTCTCTGTACGATGTTAAAATAATCTTCAGTGCCCGGTGCTTTTAATTTCATACCTAAGTCTACCACTTTGATTTACATTTAAGATTGAGTAAATCACTACATTTATGTCATAAGCTTATCACAAATGTTAATTGTTTTTGTTGGCTATTGTCATTGGTGGGTCTTTCTTTCTTTCTAAAAGAAAAAGAATGTAAAGTATGCTTTAAAGTTAAAGATAATAAATTTATAACTGAAAAAAGAACGTATAAAAACATGATTTTGTACTGTCGTGTACTCTGATTTTCCATTTGTCTTTCTATCCAATTCACTTTCAGTCTATACTGTCTTTCACTTTGTAATTCACACATTCTTCTTTCTTACCCAATGACCTGCCCATCTTTGACAGTGGTTAACAGAGAGATACTATAAGTAGAGACACTTGAGCACTGTATGGTTTGAAAAAGAAAACAACTAAAGACTGGTTGTAAGACATGAGGCTGGAAAGTCAAGTGAAAGAAACCACTGTCAGTGAAGTGTCACACCACTGACCTAAACTATATTTTATTATATTATGTACCTCTTTGCTTTTAACTTTAACTGTCTTCAGTTTCATATACTATGTACCAACTGAATGACTATCATCGATGTGTTACCATGGTTAGATTGTTATTCCCTGGGTTTTTTTTTCACCAATATTTAAATTCCATATTATTGGGTATTTTTCCATGCAGGCTAGAGCAAATGGATTGCCTTCGTGTGTGATCATCATACGCACTCTACGAGACTTGTGTCACCGTGTTCCTGCTTGGGCCCCCTTGAACGAATGGGTGAATACTCTATTTTTGTGGCTTGTAAAGTTCAGCTTGAGTTGATATTACAGAGTTTTTCCTTAATACCTGAACTGATGTATAATTTATTATTTAAGTCATGGAAATTTACGTCAGAAGGAGGACGGGCGATGACCATTGGGAAATGAGGCAACGGCCCGCGATTACGACAATATAATGTGCTTTGACTGGCTAGTCAACTGCGAGTCGTGTCGATGAAAACACCACGAACAGCCTCTCACCAATCGCTTCACCATACATAAGACGTGTGATGATGGCATTTGTTCACGCCTCCTTTGTCTTAGTTTTATTCGTTATTTTCCTTACTTGTCTATATAAAGTTCTTTCCATCTCAACAAATTTCCACTTTTTTTTTACTTTCTGTCAAATCATCCACTGTTTATCTGCATTTGTCTGGATCAGATACTTTCAAATGTTGCTGTGGATTTAAAAACTTTTCTTTGAAATTAATACAAATTATTCGTTTGTTTTCTTCTATCTTATTCCTGGATCGCCTCTCATCTGTTGGATTTCTTTTTTCTTGTTAATATGATCAGCAGCATAAACAATACACAGACCCGTAAATCTTCAGACTATTGCCGGTTTTCCGTCAATAATATCATTTGTTAGGATTTCCCAATTACCTCCGCCATTCGCAGAAAGAACTCTTTTATTTTTTTTCGCTCCTACATCGCAGCTCCGAACTACCCTATTTTTAAAATACTCGTACTCAGCGAGTACGCTGAAGAGCTCCATTATGCTATTTAATTCTAGTCGACACACGAGCAGGCAAGAGAGTTCGCATTGTCGGCTCGCGACACACGGACACACACATCGCGGCTTAATACACGCTAGACTTGAGCTATCTATTCGGCAGCGGGTGAGGGGACAGTGTTCGGTGTCTTTAGAAAAAATGATCAAAATTATATTGGTCAATCATTTATTTTTTGTATTAGGCATTTTTGGAGACAGGAAGAATTCAAAATTATTTTATTCTGCGAATTGCAAGTAAAACGAGGTAGTCAATGTGTAGTGGACGGCATTCCTTCCTGTGTTTTCACACAGTGTTTGTTATTGTTGGCGGACATTTTGAATTCGATATTGATTTAGAACAATTGAACGTGATGTCAAAAACTGTGAGTAGACTATTATTTAGCATTAACATAAGCTTATTATTGTATTTTCTGGTTGTTTGAAGGATTAGACTCTAAATAAACATAGGGCATTTTTGTGTGTATAGTGTATGACTGATGCATGTTTTTGAAAATTTTCCGATAATTTTGTGATGGGTCATTTACAGGTCTGAATACATACATGCATTTGATAATGTACTATTATTAATGGTTTTTACGCCTGCAGGCCATGGAATTGCTGGTGGAGAAGTGTGTGAGTACTGGAGGGTCAGCCATGGCTCCTGGGGATGCTTTCCGACGAGTATTTGAATGCATCGCTTCTGGAATACTGCTACCAGGTGGGCCGGTTACTCCTTTACCCTAGAGTGTCCCTTTCTTCTCGTCTTTTTTATCACTTTTTTCAGCACTTTATGATCTAGGATGAGTCTACATTATCTTTTCGTGCTATACTCCTTTCCCCCTCTCCCATCTTGTGTACCAATGTCTATCTCGCTGTTTTAGTTTCAAACTAGGATGCGTGGTAACTAGAATTACTTGTAAACCAATAGTGCTGGGTTTTTTTCCTTCTTTGTAAAGACAGTTTTGAATAAATGAAAGATTGTTGTTTAATTGTTCTTCCCTTAGTTTTGAATAAATGAAAGATTGTTGTCTAATTGTTCTTCTCGGTTTCAAGGTGGACCTGGTCTGTATGACCCTTGTGAGAAAGAAGCCTATGATGTAACGGCAACAGTCACCAACCAACAGAGAGAGGATATAACCGCTCTTGCTCAGGTAGGTAGCTGTAGATAAGAGGTTATTTAGCTTTACAAAAGAAAGCCAATTTTGTGAACTTGTTTGTAAATCATTAGATCTGGTAGAATTGTAAAGAAAAAGGAGAGAAAATCACCAACAAAATATAAGAATTCAAATTTTGTATTTATTATGTTTATGATTTTTTGGGTTATTGATAGTTGTCAAAATGTTTAGTATCAAATGTGCAAAAATATGACAATATTTCTAGTTAAAGAAGTTGAGTGCACACATGCCAACTTTAAAATACCATTCTACACAGTGTTTATTTTAATATGGTATTTTTGGTGAAAATGCAGTGCTGCCTGATCTTTAGAGGGAGAAAGACTTATGAGTTGTTTAATCTTTACAGCATGCCTTGAGACTGATTGCCTTCCGCCAAATCCATAAAGTTCTTGGAATGGACCCTCTACCTATCCCAAGATTCCCAATGAAACGATTCAATAACAGAAAGAGGAGACATACCAATAGCACTGAGGAAGAAGGTGGGTGAGCTGATTGCTTTCAAACTTTGGAGGACTTTTTCACCCTTGTCCTGAGGGTCCCAAATAAAACCCACCCCACTACTGCTAATTTATTCATACGGGTCCTGTAAAAGTTTGCCTCGCTCACCTGTTGGGTGTGCTGCATTTTGCTGGAGTTAGAATAGTAAACCCAAAAAACGTCCAGTGGTCATCACCAGGCCTGTGAATCTTCAGCCAATTGTCGGATTTCAGACTTTTTTTTTACTATCCAAGTGGACTGAAAAGCCATTAGTTTTTGTTACCACATTTCTATTTTCATTGGGACATGAAATGTTTCAGACAATTTTTTTATTTGCTATTTCTACCCCTGCATAACATTTACAAAGAAAAGATAAAAAGATGTGCATCGAAGATTCTATAATATTAATAATGTCCATGACCTATTTTTTTCCTCATCGTAAACATCAAATTGTATGTTTTTCTAGTATATGGATAAGATTGACAGAGTTATATATTAGGCACCGGTATTGTGACAATTATACTATACTGTTATTATGCAATGTATCCCTGATGCCATCAATGCCAGTAAAAGGACTGACATCTTTATGGTTCCATCATTACCATATCGCAGTACTGCAGGGTGCAGCTGCCATGCTGGAATTTCTTCTGATCAAGTACTGTCGACTAGCGGCTGGTTATCCCACTGTGTAATTTATGCTTAGGGCAGCGGCCGCAAGTGACCTACGTACTGTTTGCAATGTTAACATTTTAATAGTAGTATAATGATATGAGCCCATTTTTAGCAGTTCAGATCACTGATGGGGCACAGTGGGCTGGTCACCTGCTTGCCATAGTTCTTGATCCATATAGTACATCCCAGCTCTGTGTTTTGTCAAAGGTGGTTATTGGGGCATCTACCTCGTTCACCATTTGAGACTGAGCATGGAGGTGGGTGCTGACACTGGGAAAGCGGTATAAGGCAAAGGATATAAAACAAAACGGATCACTGATACTAGATTGTTTCTGTCATTTACAGGTGTTGAAAAGAAAGACCGTAAAGAAGCAGAAACCACTGCTTGATTTGAGGAGAAATCTGCTTCAGTTTTAGATTGTGTTCAGACAACTTGTTTAATTTGCGCTGTATATAATGTTCGTCATATAAATGTTTCCTTTTTCAAACATGTAAATTTATGTATCTAATACATTATAGTAATCATTAATGTTTTTTCCCTTATCTTTTAAATTGTGGATATTTGATTCTACTACTATGTAGTGTTACTTTACTGATTGAATTACTATCGCATGTGAGCAAAAGTAGACTGCTTAGTTTTTAATTTTCTGAATAAAGTCATTAAATAATGTTAACATTTTTCAGAAGGAGATTTTTTATTTACAGCAAAGTTGGCAGTTGTTAATTTTAACAAGTTTGAAGCAATCTTATTTGTGTGTTACAATTTATCCATGATATAATCCTTAAACAGGCTTTACCTTCTATTACCCTTGATCAGATAACGGTTAGAGTATCATCATGATTAGAATTGATGATTTTCAAAAAATTAGATTAATGAGCTGTAAAAGTAAACTGAATTGTTTCAAAAATTTGCTTTGAGCACCTATCATCATAATGGGAAAGCAATTGTGTACCCTCTGGTTCATGTTGTATACTTAGTTTTAGACATTACTTACTTTCTTATTCAAATTCGCTTTTCACTCCTGCTTTGACACTTGTTATGGATGTTATTTTTGGTGTTGTCTTGAACAAACAATAAAATGTTCTTTGATTGATCTTGGTTATTTGATTTCATTTTTGTGATGAAAGCGTTACTATGGCGAGTGGTTCGAGGGCATCCTGTATGGGTTTTCCCTTGTTTCTGAATATATCGTGTGTACCTATTTCTACCTGTCTGAAAAAGGCCTTTGCTTAGGAGGTATTGTTATGCATCAAATTAGGATTAGATGGGAATACTGGTACTGTCAACAACATGTTGAGAGCTCCAATTTATCAAGTTCTTGGGAAAGACTCTTTACATGCCGTGTCCTTACTCGACTCGTGTGTCAATGAGTACCCGGCTAAGGTGGAGGAAGACCTTTAATACAATAGACACCCCAATTGGCAAGCTGTGTACACTGAAAGAGATGGTGTCCCGGTGAATTGGCCTTTCACTTCTGACTGGGGGATTGATGTATATATCATGTATTGTGAAGCGACGAGAGCATAGCAATGGCCGTGTTTAGGCGTTATATTATGACAAATGCTTATCATTTACTTATGCCATGGTCAATCATTCCCATCTCCAATAAATTATTGTTTGGATCACAACAAATGTAATGCGTTATATTAATGCTTCGAGTGTGACAAAGTGCACAGCGACCATGATCCTATGACTGGATGCCGACGACTACTGCCCGAACTCCGTCTAAAGAAAAGTCTCAACAGCCGCCATTTGCATTTATGTATACACAGTCACAGAAGGAAATGATCTTGCGAGACCTTATTATAATCCATCTCCAATGGTATAGTATAGGGCTCGAAAGTCGAGTCAAGATTGGCAGGATTCGAACCGTGGACATCCGGTTGCTGGGGAAAGGTCAGACCCTACTGACTGGTACTGAGTATCTGTACTTTAAATAGTGTATACTACAGTAGGTAGGTACTTGAAATACTCGACAGCCCTTTGCCTTTAGTGGTTGAAGAAACGAGGGAATCCAGATATAAGGCCGATACAACAATATGGAGTCGAGCATAAACGTTTATTTTGGTCATTGCAATAATTGGAATAATATCAATATCAATAAAGGATAAACATGCTTTAGAACACAATCGATTCAAAATACAATTGAACAATCAAAGAACATAATTATTAGAAAACAGTTTTAGAAAGCAATTGAACAATCACTGAACACAATTAGAAAATAAATTCGAAATATGATTTACAATAAAATATTTACACAATCATATCCCTCCTCCTCCTCCCCCTTCTCTATCTCCACCTCATCCTCTCCAAAAGGTAAACGCAACAATGAGCTATTTGTGAAAAATGTATTGTTTGTGAGAAAGGCAAATGCATGTTATATAATGCATTGCAATGATAAATAATAGAATTACTATAATAACAACAGTACCACACCACGGAACTTTTCATGCATCCTCTTACTTGTTAGTGTTAGCCACAGACTACATAAATGATAGTAGTAGTAGTAAGCCGATGAATTATATCTCTAACGTGTTCCACTCTAATATTATACATTCAAATCAATTAGCAGTAGGTATTGAGTATATAAGGTGGCAACGATCGAAAACGGAAAAGCTATTACAACATTCATAGCACTTATTTAGAGTAAATATTGTGATTTCTTTTCCTCTAAATTAATTATAACAAATTGGCTTCGACTTCAAGTTTTGGCCATTTCAGAATTTAACTCTTTTCACTGGAATAATGATTCTATTTTCGCTGTCCAGTCAAGTTGCACCAAAATCATTAATGACCCCATTTTAGGTGCCAATTTCAAACC
>JAULCB010000001.1:25839-59561 GCA_032358575.1 Dendronotus rufus | reverse complement strand
CCCTGATTAAATAAAATAGTGAGTAATTTGCACACAAAATTAGTGTGGTCTTAAAATATTAAACGGATCTGGCCAAAGTTTTTAGATGTAAACAGTAGGGACATCACAACTGCACTAGGCCCTAGTGCCGAAATTTCTTACCCTTCTCCAAGACGATGTTTGATGTGAAATTTGCGATTTTCAATCACCATAGGTTCCTTTCCACAAAAGCAACCCATGTTATAATTCAAATAATATAATTGAATATTATCTGTACATTAATTTGAACATACGCCAATTGTTCAATATCTAAGCTGAATCTAATCTCTATCATGAGATCAGGCCAGGATCATCTGATAACCGTAACCTCCACTTCTGATTTCTCCTCCTATTGTGAGTGAATGAAAACAAAACAAAACACGAATTTTCAAGCACTTCTATTACTACTATTGATTATTAGCATTGAAAAAGAGGGCATTACGATAAAAGCAAACATTTCAACACGGAAAAAAATATTAGTAAGTCGATACTCGACAGACTTCTCTTATTATTGCAGCCACGAACTCGTTTTATAGCAGACAAGAGTAAGAAGTGAGAGTATGGGGCTAATATTATCTTCAGGAAAAAAGAGTTATCTCGTCTTTACTTAGAATTGATTCGTTATGATATAAATCGATTGCCGAGTTCCGTAATTTTGTATTTATCAGTAACCAGTGTAAACATGGCGAACTAGGTAGAGCTGTACTATTCGGGGAGAGAAAGTAAAGGTATTTATCTAATGAATACGGCATCATTTTGATAAAAACCATTTATCGTTTTAAAATATTTTTTTCGGAAATTGAAATTAGATAATGTTGACGTTAACTTCGTTGAATTCATGTTTGACTTATCAGTGCTTTTTAGTTGGGTTTTTTTCATTGGTGCATGACAAGACTTGATCATGATCGATGCCACTGGTCCAGCTAATGTGATGCTATTTTTCTAATTGTCTAAACCAGTTTGTTAACAATAAAGGACTTGGTGCTTTCAAAATAGTCCATATTGAGTGATATCAAAAACAGTATTTTAAATAGTCATTATTTACTTTAGATATCAAATAGCTTTTGCTTTCAAAAGAAACACAGGTTTAAAAATAATAACATTACAAAATCATCTGAAAATAGATGTTGAAAAAAGAGTATTTATCTTTAAAACAGGATCACTCAAGACAGAATATTTATGTTAACTTTGTTGTGCAGGTTTGTTTTTGTTTTGTTATCCAATACATTGTACCACTTTCGCAGTGTTGGCACCCAGCTCAATTCTTACATGATGGTTAAATGAGATGATGCCCCAAATAGCCACCTTTAATAAACACAGAGCTAGGAAATACTATAGATCAGGAACTATGGCAAGCAGGTGATTAGCTCACTGTGCTGTGCAGGTTTAAGTCCTAAAATATTACATTATGTTTTATAGCACTTATTCACTGTACTGGTATTCACCAAGCTCTAAGCACTTCACACAATATCACATTCATGCCCGACAAACAACATAACATATAACACATCAGAAAATACATGCAGCCTATTAAGTGGAATACAATTTTTTTTAACAAAGACAATTCTGTCTTCAACCAGAGGGACACCTGAATCTTATTTCCATCTCCGATAGGATGAGGAAAGTTGTGTAAAAATTCATTTCTTAAGACAATAATGTCAGACGTTCTGATATGATCTCAAGTCAACCAGGCTGACCAGTAGACCACTAATGCCACAAAGTCTTCTTGGTGATGGACTATAACAAGGGCTCCTGTCTTTGATATGTCCTTTTCTATGTTAAAAAGGTGTATAGTAATTAACAACAGTCTTGCCTTATTACAAGAATTGCATTGAAAATAAATATATATTAAAAAAGTAGAAGATAGAAGCAAGAAACAAATAAACCCAGCATGAGGACTGAATTTTATGAAATAGATAAAAAAGGCTGTTAAGCAATGTATGGTTTCCGTTATTTGTTTGACTCAGATATGGATGACGTTGATGCTGTACCAAGGCCTAGACGGCAAAGACCCAAAGATTCTTTTCAGAATGAGCTGCAGTCAAAGCTACGTCAGCGAAAGTCACATGGACTCAGTGCTGAAATTACTGACAGTGATGATGATGGGCTTGGATCTATGAATAATTCAGGTGATTGTTGAAATCTAATGAAAAAATTGAATGTCGCTTTCACGTTATCTTTCTATCTTTTAGTGTTAGTGTTAGGAATCTTTCATTGACTACTCTTCTCCTATCAACTCTTTCCATAAACTTTCTTCTGGCAGCTGCCAAGCGTCGGTAGCCTGGTGGTCAGCGTATCCGCCTTAACCCTCTTGGCCGCAGTGCGCCCGCTATACGCGTCTATCAACTGAGCCGCAGTGCACCTGCTATACGACGATCCGACCTTGTTTACATTATCGCCATAGTAGCTTCCGTGATCAAACCATCACACTCTATTGGCCTATAGAAATGATTTCCTGAGTGATTTCCCTTTCTGGTGATATAAAAATCGGACTGGTGACCCTACTGGAAGCGAAGTTACACGTCGAGTAAACTTGCCTTGTTTTTTTACGTGAAAATTACTGAACACAGCGTTTCAATTCCTGATGGACATGCTTTCCAATGTTACATCGAACCCTAATAATGGTGAAAATGATGATGATGGTTCATTTTATGATGGAGCCGAGGGAAACGATGAAGAGAGTGATATAGACGATGATGTTTTAGGTGGTCTAGATTAGTGACAATGAATCAGAGACCGATCGAGCTTAGGAATTGATGCTCCTGCGCGAGTTACGTGAACTTTTTATTATTATTCCACATTTTACAACCACAACCAGGTTCTCATTAACAATAAATTACGCCAAACATATTTTTCTCCAAATTTTTATTCATTTGTGTGTGTAAAAAAGTTTGTTTTATGGCACTATGTGTAGAAATAAATGTTATAAGAATTTTTTTTGTATGTCACTCCCAATTTTTACGGAGTTATTTCCCTCTACATGGGGAAATGAGACTGATCATCTGAAAAATCTCTGAGGCGTAAAGGGTTAAGATCGAAGGGACCAGGGTTCGAGTCCTGACCCGGCCCGACGTTGAGTCCTTGGGAAAGACTGTACTGTAGTCAATTTCAGTCCAGTCTTGATACTATTTTCATTTGAATATTCTCAAGACACATTGACATTATACATATTAATGTATATCACTCTCCAAAGCCAAGGAAACCCAAAAAGCCTGTATCACACCTGTTTCATCTTTTTTCTCTTGATTAAGTAATAGTTAGATATTTAATCCTATTCGTTTGGACACAATTAGTGAGGGAGACATTAAATTGATATGTATTAGCTCAGCCAATTTATCTTATTATTACATGACAAATTAAAATCATTTATATAATTTACTTTGATGTTCTTCAACTTGTTTTCAGGTTACCAGCCAAAACGTCCAGTACGACCAGGTTCTGCCAAGTATAGAACAGATAAATCTCCTGATCTCAGTCATGGACTAGGAACAACAACTATGAGGGCTAAGGATCTTACGCATCTTCTTAGTCACAACGGAGGACATTCAGATGATGATGATGAAGAAGTCATGGCTGCAACCCTTGGAAAGTCTAAAGGTGGTGGATCATGGCAACCACCTTCATATAAGACACCTTCTCCTAAACAAGACTCAAAATTGATGAGAAGGACACCCACAAGTGGGAGCCCAAAGGATCAATCACACCTCGATTCCTTATATGGAAGGAAAACACCTTCAAGAGACAGTCCTAAGGAACAGTCATCCAGATTAGATTCTATTTTTGGAAGAAAAACTCCAACTGGAGAAAGTCCAAAAGATCAGTCGAGACTTGAATCTCTCTACGGACGCAAAACCCCAACTAAAGATAGCCCCAAAGAGCAGTCAAGGCTGGATTCTCTGTATGATAGAAAAACAACTTCCAAGGATAGTCTAAAAGATAAAGGAAAATCAGATTTATATGATCGTAAGACATCTGGAAAAGACAGAACCTCACCAGGTCTTTCCAAAGAGGAGATAATATTTGGGAGAAAAACACCTACATCTGAAGGGTAACATTTTTTTCCTCCTCTAAACAATCCTTTATAAAACAAAATTGGTGTAATATTCATATTAGTATTTTATATGTGTAATTTTTAAACAAATGATTTTTGATAGTGGAAATATATGAGTCTAATTTAGTATATTCTGTTGTTGTGTTACGATTTAGATTGGTCTCCAAAGACAATTTATCATTTGCTATCAAAGATTTGACAAAAAAGAGGGAAAGCAATGAAATTTCATTTTGAATCATGGGATATTTTGAGAATAAGAAAATTTATATGGTTTTTAAATATTCTCCTCTGATAGTCGATGGCAGCCACCCAGCTTTAAAAATGTTTCACCAAGCTCTTCACCTGATCACAGTCGGGGTATGTATCATATTGTTTATATCAATTCTCTATAACACAACCGTAGATCTCTATTTTTGTTGTACCAACGTTTTATAAGGCATTATTTTATTTGGATGACTCTTTGAATAAGTCGTTAAAGATGTTCCACTCTAGTAAGTCATTCTCATCAGTAAGACATTTTCGTTAGCATAGCTATTTGAATGATATAACTCAACCTTTCTTCTTCAACCACTTACCTTCACCCTTACACAATATGAACTGAGTGGTCAATAACCCCAACATAATTGGGTCCCAGGGCATACAACATGCTAGCTCTAGTCCTTTACTCAGCCCAAAGAAGAGTCTTACAACTTATATTATGTTTGTTAAAGTGTTAAAGTCATTCAATATATATGTACTTTGTTCACATATGTGATATTTTTATGTGTTGAAACCCTCTTTAACTAAAATCTTTGAGACTTTTAGAGAAATAAGAAAGAATATATATATATATCTTGGAATACTTATCCCAAAAGTAATATTCAAAGTAGGTTTTGATCTGTTTCATCATACATTTTATGATTTTCAGGTTCCAGAGGTGTGACTCCCACAGAATCTTTACTTGACCCCATCAGTGAAACTCCGAGAGACAAAGTCACACCAAGATTACAGAGAGGAGATCGGCTCAGGAATGACGATTCACCAAGGTACATTACAATAAAGAAATTGACAGAACACATGGGGACAAGTATAAACAGATGTAGTTTGATGGAGGACATGATGAGAACTTGGTATTGTCCTGAAGTGTTCTGATTCATTTATCAACTGTATCAATCTTCTTTAGCTATTTCAGATTTTTATGATATCAAGTTTTTGTCCTTGTTATTTTCCTACAAAATTCCTCAACATTCTCATTTGTGTTTGATTTATCTCAAATATTATTATCATCCCAGTTTTCACCCTGTCTCAAAGAAAATCTTGCTGTGTAGCTATTAAGTTAAAGAACTTGATTATCACTCCTGCCAATATGAAAGGTTGATTTTAAATATGTAACCTATATTCACTTTCAGCAGACAAGTGTCGTTTGGGGAAAGGCCTAAACCTCAAGCTCGAAGCAAGATAGGCGAGCGAAAAACTTCTCCAGGTTTGGACTCCCCTCCAGCTCTGAGAGCCTCGAACATGAAAAGGGCCACTCCAACCATGGATCTGTTTGGTAAAACAAGATCAGAAGCTGCTCAAGAAGTTGAAAATTTCATGGATTCGGACAGGAAAGGACAGTACGGTAAAGACGGGAAGAGGACACCTGACAATATGAGGACTTCTTTGAGAGACAAGGAAAGAAACAAAGCTGGTCAAAAGCAAGAACAAAGAAGATCAGGATCAAGAGAGAAAAGTCCAGCTCTTCGCCTTGGTTCTAGAAGCCCTGATGGTAGAAAAGGATTCACTAGTCAGAAGGCAAATTTAGACAGAAAATCACCTTTTGACAAGAAAATGGAGGAGGAACAGAAAAGAAAACAAAATTCCAATCAAAATTCATCTTTACTCGACTTTCTGACTGGAGGAAATGAGACTAAAGAAAAACCTCAAGAGAAAAGAAGAGAAAGAACACTAAGAACAGCTAATGATGGTATTGATGATATGTTTTCTGCTAATCATAAACCGACACAGAGAAATTATAACTCCTCTGAAAGAAGGTCACCGGACGAACTCACTAAGAGACCCTCTCTCTTGGGTCATAAGTCTCCAGAGGGTAGAAAAGAGACATCTTTTAGGGAAGAACATAAAGAAAATAGAGAAGAATATGACAGAGAAAAACGAAAAGAATATGACAGAGAAAAAAGGAAAGAGAACAATGAGGATGCTAGCTCTGTTTGTGAAGAGATTCCCCTTGATCCTCACGCAAAACTTGCAAAAGCCGAGGAGAAATCTATGAAGTAAGTCGTGTGTTTAGTTTGTGAATATTTCATCAATGAATGATTTGCATAATTTGAAATTTGTATTGGTATTTTTATTGACCAAATGAATATTGTTGTTGTTTCTGTATTAATAATTGCTTTGGAAGCATACACTATTCCCAGGGTAATTTTTACACCTTACAGAATCTTGGTTAAATTGAAAGGCAAAGCATATTATTTCCTTTTCTTTTTTAAGATCCGGAAAGCAGAGAACAGAACGTACAAGAGCAGACAATGTCATTGATACTATTTCAGAAGCACAGACTATGATGTATATTGAGCCTGCAAAGAAAGTGAGGTAATGATTCTATGATATATTTTTGGTGTATATAATCATATGACTAGCCTCAAGATGCTACATGTATTTATTATGAACAATAAATTGTTCTATCTGAAAACTACTTAAACACTATTTAAGTATTGTGAATACCTTAAACTTACTGTGTTGATGAGATACTGGGAATTTGAGATGAGAGTATCTGTTATCTTTAATGTTTTTTCGATAAAACTCGCTGTTATGTATATTTGATGAAGTTTTAAACTTATATGGTGTCTCAACAATGTGCATTATTTGTTGCTTTTGAAGTGTTTAAGCAATGATTTTTTTATTTACTTGAAATATCAGAACTACATGTAGATTTCACATAATGTCATCGATTCAAAGCAATTTGTGATAGGTTTTAAAACATAAACAAATAAAATAAGATAGAGTAACATTATTGTTGTAATTAGTATGTAAAGATGATAATGATACTCTTGAAAAGGTAAAGATGCTCTTTTTTAATGGTCCCCTATTTAGACCAGTAACAGCAGAAGCCAAAGTTCAGCACCGTCCAAAGCCAAGATATAGCACACTGCCAGGATCAGCAACTCAGACACTATCAGAACGAGAGTTCACTAGTACTTCAGATATTCGAGATGCCATTTATGAAGAGTGGTATGCAGAGAGGATCAAGCTTGCAAAGAAAAAGAAGAAAGAAGAAGAAAAGAAAAAGAAAGAGGAGGAGGACAAAAAGAACCAGGTGATGACATTCTCAAAATTATCTCATTGTGATGGTTCACATCTGTTTTGATAATTTTTTAGAATTGAGTTTACAGTAATTTTGCTTGACAAATTGCCATTTATGAAGAGTGGTATGCTTAAACTAAACCTTACACCGGAAGGTACAAAAGGTAAATTGATCAAGAAAGAAAGAGGGTATGCAGAGAGGATCAAGCAGGCAAAGAAAAAGAATAACGATTAAGAAAAGGGAAAAAAAGAGGAAGAGGAAAAGAAGAACCAGGTTTTGACATTCTCAACATTAACTTATTGTAATGGTAACATCTGTTTTAATGATTTTTAAGAATTGAGTTTGCAGTAATTTTGCTTTACCAACTGAATAGGTTAGTACTATTCTCATTTTATCAAATTATTGACTTTTCTTTTTATTTCTAAAACTTTTCATAAAAGGATGAAGAGGAAAAGCAACGTGAAGCAATGTTATCTTACAAGTCTTGGACAGAAAAAAAGAAAGAAACTTTTGATAAGGATCAAGCTAAAAAGAGACGAATGGAAGAAGCAAAGAAAGAAAAAGAAAACGAAGATAGAGAGGAGAAGAGGGAGACCTCAAAGAAGGTAACATTTGAACACTTTTCTAAGTATCTATTAAAATTGTTTTTATTGGGTTAGTATCATTGGTGTCTATTTCATCACAGCTAAAGAAAAGATTAATATATTGTCTTTTGAAATTTGCATATATATTTTAGGACAAGAAAATTGATACAGTTAATTTGAGGTTAAACAATATCTGAAAATTGAGAAAGTGTCTGAGATCCAAAATGAGTGGGTCTACATTGTCTGTTATGAAGCGGAACGTATATGTTATATCATTATTTTGAAACACAGAAACGATTGAATTGTTTTCTTTTTTTTGCAGTTATTTGAGCATTGGAAGAATGATAAAGATGCCCGGAACCGCCAAGAGCTGAGGAAAAAGAAAGAAAAGGAAGAAGAAGATAAGAGAGTTAAAGAGGATGAAGAGTATAAAAAGAGAAAGGACAAAGAGACTGCTTTTAGAGGATGGTATGTGAAATACTTTCTATTGCTAATTTGCAATGAACTTTTTTTCTTTATATTTGCCAACTCATAAAAGGAAATTATTAATGAACAGCAAAACAAAACTAGAACTACTAAAGCAACCACAACAAAAACCACAATCAAATAAACTAGATTGTAAAAAAAACCAATCCACCGAGAAGCACTATGATTATTTACATATTTGTTAAATTTTTGAATAGGTAAATATGATTTTTTATTTTGGTTTAATAAAACAACCAATATGATTAACACATTTCTAGATCTTCTATACAATATTGATAATAATAATGATAATATAATAAGGTTGTATACATACTAAAAACTCACAACTTATACTCTACCAAAATGGAAGGATGAAGCATAAATAACACAGTACAGTGGGTCAATCACCTGCTTGTTGACAGTTCTTGATACAAAGAAATTCCAGCTGGATCTTGCAAGAAAGAAAGACAAATTTTGCATCATTTGATTGAAATATATCATTATTCTTTGATTCTTAAAAGGAAACAGAGAAAAGAACATGATCTGAAATGTCAGCAAAGAGAAATGAAGGAAAATAAGAAAACTTTAAAGCTGAAAAAGGAACAAGAAGAAGATGACAAGCAAAGGAGTGAAGAAGATGCCTTGCAAAAATACAATGACTGGATAGACGCAAAGGTGAGCCTCACATATTATGTCTTACAAGTTTCCCTAGATAATTTTCTGGAAGGATTATAACAAAGAGAGATAGAGCAATAATGTTATGACATTAGTTGCAAATGGCTACTGCAATAACAATGGAGTTTGATTGAGGCGATTTCAGAGCTATGACTTTTATCAAGCCTGTTAGTTATGTCGCCTTAGTATGTATACCTGTCCAATTTTATACCTTGTAGTTTGCTTTCTCAACTAACCAACATTATTCTTGTTTTCTTTGCAGCAATTTATAAAACAGTCTGATCGATATAAGCATTCTAAAATTGTTTCATAAAATGATTCTTACACAGGAAAAACAAAAGCATTATGAAAAGAGACGAACAAATCACTTTGAGATGGACGAGGATAAACCAGCCTGGTCACCAGCGAGTCGGATTATCCCATTTGGAAGATGATCCCCACCCCCACCCCTACTACCGATTATCAGAGTATTTCTTTGTGATCAACATTTTGATAATAAATGAATGTATGTTTTGAATATACTTTCTCTATTCAATTTTCATTGTTGAATTTGAAAGTATTTCCTTAAAGTTAAAGGAAAGAAATGTTTGGGACATCAGTGGCGTGATGGCTAGCGTATTTGACTTGAGACAGAAGGATCTTGGCTTCAAATCCTACTTAAATGACCAACGTTATACCCTTGGAAAGAATATTTGTACACAAATTCCTCATTCTATTGGAGATGGATATATATAAAATTCAGAGCTCCCCCTGGTTACGGCAGCATTAAAAAAAATCTAAAACAGGCTGCATGCATCATCTGATGTCTAATGTTTCCTTGTCTGCCATTAATATTGTCAATCGTTTCATCTTTTTTTTTTGTGAGAATTTCATGTTGTGATAACATTTTTTAATACTTTATAATTTATTTTTCATCTGTATGTGTAATGTCTGTGCAAATAACTAATTGGCTTTGTATAAAGATTGAATAGAAGTGGTCTTAGTACCAACCCTGTTTTTTTTATATTAGAGAGTATCTCTGCATGTGTGTAGTGTGTAAGTAATATGTACTGAAAAAATGGTGATGTTGTATAGTTTTGTTCCAAAGTAGACAATATGTTGTTATACATAATAATAATAATGTGATATTACGCACTTTGTGTTTGTAAAGAAATAACTTAGAATTTGAATTTGAGAGTAAGAGATGTATTATTACCATGCCTTATCTAATCTCCTAGCATGAACTTTGTGTGTAAGAAGTGGATACAGTGTGTGTGTATGTGCTTGTGTGTGTAGATGTCTTACAATTCATTCAAATCCAGATTGTAGCTCGTGTAATTATTTGCTTTTGGGTTAATAAAGATTTCTTATCTTACATTATTCATACAGTTGGTTGTGGGAAGTAGCTTTTTAGAATAGTAGTAGTAGCACCAGTTTATGATAATTGCAGGTTTTTGTTCATGATTGTCAAATATGATTTGGATCTTATTTCAATCAAATTATCAGAAAAATATCTATTAGTTAATAGGTCGCTGGACCAGAAGATTTATCATGGACTTCATGGTATAATGTACAATGCTTTGGTGACATGTTGACTTTGTAGCTACCTGGTTATGTAAACCATATCTATTGCAAATGTTTATAATTACAAGACCAGCAGATGAAGATAGATATTCTGAACTAAAATACAGTATACCTACTTCTTTGCTTGTCCCATGCCTATAGAATGAACAAAGAAATTAATGCTCTTACTCTCTCTATTTTGTATTCCGAATGAATGATTGTTTAAAAAAAAAAGACATTACATCCTTCATAATTTTGGGAAAGACATCATAATTGTTTCATTTAAAACTATCTAACTGTACTGTGTAAGGACGAGAAATACTGTTTTGTTGAAATTGGAGTACACTTTTTACCTCCTTACTGCTTTTCTGCCTTTATTGTCAATAAAATTATCTTTTACTATTTTAAACTCAATCTTTGTGAAGAGTTCATAATATTATAGTGTTGATGATGTCCATTACTCTCTTACCATGAACCAATCACCTCCACGACATTCATTGCTTACCAGCAGGAACCAATTACCTTAATCAGATACCAAGCAGACCATCCATTTCTGTTCACCAATGCAGGGCCCTATGTAAATAAGCTGTAATAATGTAGCCTACAGTACCTATAATTAAGTCCTTCAGGAGCCATTAGTATTAGGCTCACAGGAATGAGCTTATCCCAGCATTTGTAGCGTGAAGCGGACAAGTGACAGAAGTCACTTTCTGGGTTGAGAGAGAACAATTTTGAAAATTGTCTTTCCTAAGAACTCATTGTCTGACCCAGTCAGGATTCGACCCTAGGCCCATCGCTCACTGTACCTGTAGCCTCAGACGATAATAATTTCTCAACACCGTTGATCTCTTGCTAAGGCTGCCATGACAATTTCATATTTTGGAGAGATTTTATGTCAAAATCGTGAGAATAATTTCTTTTTCAAGATGTTTAATCTCATGATTGATGTTTAAGAAATAACTTAGGCCATGAGGATAGTTCATTAAAGATTTTTATTTGTCAATGATGTTTCAATAGTTATTTACAACATACAACATAAATTTTTCATAACATCATTACTAACATTAAATGACAAATAGAAAAAAGTTTCAACATCATTGAATGAAATAAAAACAAAAATGTTAACATGATGAGTTTTCCAATAAAACAATGATGATTGACAAAGAGGCTGTGGGTAAAATGGTAAGTAAAATGAGGATGTAATTTACAGTACATCAGGGAGATGTCATACTTGTACTGTTACATGGTTAGGCCCAGCAGCAAGTGTTGTCGAGCTATCTGTAATTCGAGATCTGCACGAAACCTATTTTTGACAAGGAAAAAAAGGACCATTTGGTCAGCTTGCAAATGCAAGAGCCTATTGCATACCATTGGGTCACAAGCTCTTTTCTCTGCGAGCACCTATACCCAACCTCTAATTGATTATGTTAGTCACCTTGCTTTTGTCTATTCTGAGCATTGGATTTTTAAAATACACATTTAATACGTCCCCTTTGGGATACTAAGTTAGCTGCCCTCGATGCAGGGTCATCATTGCACAGCTTCTTTTTGTCTACATTTAATTCAATGCACATGCAAACTTTGATCAGAAAATTGTGGGAAATGGGTTTCCATTAAATTCAAGATGGAGTAAGTTAAGATGGTATGACCAATTCCTAAGAACCGACAACAATGAGTAAAGATTGAAGATAAAGTTTCAGGAATTAGAACCCCCCAGCAATGGTCCACAAAGTTGTGTTAGCTCTCCAATTCTTCATATTATATACACTAATATATTGTGGAAGATGGAATCTTGACTTATTCGGTTCCTCTTGAGTGATACATCAAAAAATAAAATAAAAGAGCTACTACCTAGAGACATTTTGTCAGCAATAATGGGACACCGCAAGGTGATAGTCTGAGCCCAGTATATTCAGGTATTTTAGACAAGAGCAAATTATTCAAAGGAATGAATCTTAAAGTAATACTTCAAGTGAAAAAAAATCATTAATCATGTTTCAGGAATATTTGCTTCAAACATCAACAATCAATAAAAAAAATAGATAATAGCACAAATGAAAAAAAAATGAATTCAAAATCATTAATCATGTTTTCAAGAATATTTGCTTCAAACATCAACAATGCAATTACAGATAAAAATATTACTTTTGTCCAAAAAAAAGGCAAACAGTTCAATTCCGGAGCATTAGTCACTATCACTTTCTCCTTCTTTGACGTCCACAGTAAACTTGTACTCCTGATCACAGCCCATGTAAGCGTCACTCATGAAGAAGATGACATAGTTGTGACGACCGTTGGCTGGAGCCAGGAAGTCCAGCTTGACCTTGGCCTTCTGCTGAAGACTCAACCTCTTGATGGACAACAGCGAGTTGTTCTTGGGGTCTCCGATCACCACCCACCAGCCTTCCTCACGTTTCTGGACAATAAACAATAATAGCCAATTGTTACAAGAGTGTAAATAGCAAATATAAATATACATAAAAAACAAAACAGCAGCAAGACAGTAAAATGCCAAAATCAATACATCATTGCATTGTTTCAGAAAAAGTGGGTCTAATTTGGTTCTAAAGGGAGATGTCATTAACTATTCGTGATAGCATGACAACATTTTAGATTTCTCCCTCCACTTTCGTGAGGATTTGAAACTTTCCTGCCCCCTTTGATGCTACAACACACCACCACCCCTGTTGGGAAACACTGATACAATATGCAAGTCAATTCTATAACATCAAAGTTGCATTTAGGAAGGAATGAAATTACCTGTGGGAAGAATGGTGCAATGACAGGGCCTGTGATTTCATCTTCTCTCTCCAGGGTGACTGTCACATTGATATTGGAGCCACTGAAATTGGAAGATAGATAAGAGTGGATGGGGTGAGAAGAAAAAAAATCAACAGTACATCTGAAGGGGAAAATGAATGAGTTTTGCATAAAAGCAACAAGAGTAATGCGTAAGAGATGGCATATAAAAAATAAACGTGGTATTGTGTGTAGGGGCATTGTACAGTAGCTCAGTACCCTTTAAGACATAATTATGTGGCAGGACCCAATTAAAATGACAAGCAGGACAGAGCAGAACACTTCTGGGCTAAATAAACTAATCCCTGCAAACAAGTTCCTTATAACGGGACTAGCTTTTTGGGCATATGTACGCAGTGAATCAGTGCTAGTGTTAACAAGGTTGCCCTTTGAAACTGGTGTGCAATGGGAAGTCGTGAAATCTGCCATCAAATTGGCAGAAAGAGGTGCAACTGCGTCGCTACACACAAATGAGTTTTACACGTGAATAAAGGCATACTAAAAGTTTTGTCATTTTAAGTTACATGCTCAGTAAGATCTTTTGTGACTCCCTGCGGAGCCTTCTAATGTAATTATGTTGTTTCCCAACTTACCTCTGGATATTATCTTTGTCTTGGATATCATAAGTCAACTCAATGTTTGGATAGCGGTTACAGAATCTGGCAACATCAGCCATTTCTGACTGGCCAAGCAGCAGCAACTCACTCCTCTCACTGTCTTCCATTTCCATGATGTCAAAAATGGACTCCAGATTCTGAAGAAAACAAAAGTTCAATATGATTATGGTCACAGTGGCATCGTTGGCATACCGTCGACATTCAAACATGCTATGAACAAACCTAGATCAGGTGGTTACAAAAAACCCCTGGATATACCTCTACTGCACACTCAAAAATCTATAGTAAGAATGATGCTTTACTCTTTTTAATGATTGAATGTATCCATTTTCCCAAAAAAATAAACAACAAAAAAGAAAGTTATACATACCCCATGACCTTTACTCACTAAAAGAGCTCTGAAATCAACAGTGTCAGTCCCACCCCACTGATGGAGTTGATCTCACAAATAACGCCTACCTTTTTTAACAGTGTTCAAAAGGAATAGACAGAGAGAGACTTACCTTGGCTTGGCATCGTTTGATGATGTCACCAGTAAAGTGCGGTAGTTGTTTGAGTGCCGAGTCCTTGGACCACATGGCCTGGGTGACCATCTGGGCTAACTCCATGGCAGCCAAGGCAGGACTCAACCAGCCATTGGAGCTCAGCACATCCACACAAGCCTGGATCAAGCGGACGGCCTGAAAAACAACCGCAGTAAACATGGCCATCAGACTCAATGCACATTTTATTAGTCTTGGCGTTTGGCTTTATGTCTGTACTTCATACATGCCGTCACAAGTTAAAATGCCTGAAAAGTCAAATGCATTTTTTATCCTTCCAATTTGATGACTTCACACGGTTAGTTTTCAAAACGGTCCTCTTCCCTCAATTAATCGAAGCATCAAATACTTTTGGAATAAGTGTTTTTATACTGTAGATACTGATCTGCTTTCCAAAGACAAAAGTATGTTGAAAAATTGAAATCAGTTTGTGGGACCTAGCAATATTCACCTTGCTGAGAATCTCCTCTGTGTCACTTTGTAACTCAGCTGACAGTTGCATTCTAGACAGATGTGCTTGGATCAGCAAGTTGGTTTTCACATGGGGATTGTTGAACTTGACATTGGTCATCTTGTTGGGAAGTCGGTTACCCAGCTGTTGAATAAAAGTGGAAGAATAAAGTTATGAAAATGACACAAATGCAGGACAAGAATTGAGTACCTCAAAATGAAATTATCCAATGTTAGGGCAGGCTAGCAGAGTTATAACAATGGAAGATTAATGTGATCATGATAATAATACCTGTCAAGCGACTATGTCATCCATAAAATAACAATAGAAAAACGACAGAAAGCTCAATGTTTTTGTTTTGTTATCAATAGCTTGTACCGCTTTCGCAGTATTGACACCCAGCTCCAGTCTTAAATGGTGAATGAGGTAGATGCCCCAATAACCACCTTTGACAAAACACAAGAGCTGGGAAATATTATAGATAAGGAACTATGGCAAGCAGATGATCAGCCCACTGCAAGATCAAAATCCTCATTCGATTATTAGTTACATTCCTTGTTTATTTATAGCATAAGACAAATCCATAATATGGCATCAAAGCATGTTGTACTCACCTGTTTCAAGATGGATGTTTCCCCATGTCTGATGGGAAGGCTTTCGTACTCAGCAGCATTGGCCACTATCTCTATCAAGCCTTTGATTTTGGTCTTGTTATTCAAAGACATACTGAAGAGTTCTGGATATGGACAAAACAATGCAAGCAATGAATAGCAACACAGTGAATGGTGTGAACATTTGGGTTTCTGGTCTAAACATGTGCCCCACTAACTTAACTAGTTACAAGATACCACACAACGATATAAAAGAGGGGAACGGAGACCCATGACAAAATAAATAGAATTATTCTTCTCTTTCCAAGGAATACTCTTCAAATGAACATTGGAGAGCAGCTATAATCAAGAAGTTACAATTTACAGTAGAGAAGTGAAGTAGTGAATAGACAGCCAAGACTCACCAATGGTAGTGTAGTTGATGTAATAGTAAGCAGCAATCATTCCCAAGTTCAGAGGATTCACATCAAAGTCATCCTCTACATTGATACACTGAAATATAATTAATACAAATAAGATTACAAAACTCGTCATGAAAAGGAAAAACTGTTTGCTTTGCTTTCAAATCCTCAACCCAGTGCCAATGAAATTGAAACAAAAAACCACTGAAGACTAGAGGACTAACATGTTGTTTTACTGATAATAGTGTATCAACTTAATGACGTAATATACGTTGAACTTCAGATTCAGATTCTTATTTTCTACAAATCCTTAGTCCATTCAACTGTATTAACAAGATTACAACCTCTTTCCCCCTCGCCCTCTTAAAATAAATTTACCTTGGAATGTTCCAGATCATTGATGGTGTTTTCCACAATCTCTGAAAGATGATCTGATAAATGCCGATGAGATACACCTATAGAAAAAAAGAAAAAGAATACATTGGGTGAGTCAACAACATTTCTTTGAAGAACCTGCATCATCAAAGACTTCTTTTCAATGTTTTATCAGTGATGACATTGGCAAAGGTGAAAAGGGAAGAAAACTTGGTGCGATAATCGCAAACATTTCATCCGATAACAAAGTATATTGTACCTTGCAGATTGTAGTAGTTGGGGTTCTGTGTCATTCTTCGATACAAGAAAGTCCATGTGAGGTAATCCACAGCATCCTGCTTGTTTTCCACTGTCTTAGTCATCACTTCAGCATTGAAATGGTCGTGAAGACAATGATCAAGATGACTCTGAATGAGAATCAAGTTCATGTGATGTTTTATCATTAAACGCATATATGACAAAGGCTAACCTCCCAATCTTTGTAATAGCAGGAATAGTAGTATATTTTTAGAGCGCAATATTCCTTCAAAAGTGCTCTTGGGCACTGTAATACAATGTCGATTGAGATTGAATACCTTAACACACTAATACGTTAAATGAAAAAATATAATTCAGTTATCTAAAAGGCATGGATAAAGAGCTCAGACAGATTGCTCAAATGAGGCAATATATTTTCAAATTTGTTCACTGATTCTGTAAGCAATCTTCATAATTTTGGGCCTCCCACTGAAAGCGACCTCTTATATAACAACCACTTATTCCCTTGATACTGCTAGATAGAGAAAAGTTTACAACAGTTACCTCCACAGGCAGGGGTTCATACAAGAACTTCTTGAAGAACTCCTTCTTCGAACTCTGGCACAGAATGACAGCCTTGCCTAGGAGAAAAATAAAACATGATTGATAAATTTAATAAGAGATTGATTTTTAAAACTAACATATGACACACCGCTAAAAGAAAAATGATAACATCTGATTCAAAAAAAAACTAGAAAAACATTTCTGCCTGAATGCAAAGCACTACACAACCCCACTGATTATAGAAAGAAGAAGATAACTGCATTCACAGAAAAAATGTCATATTGCCTAAATGTTTGCACGCAAGGTCACCATACTTTGTAAATGGGGAAATAAACTTCCCACCCAAACTGGCCCACATGCACCAATGGTATTAAAAGCGCTAATTAAATAAATAAAATCACCTTCTTTATCCGAGAGAGGCCTGTTCGCTTTACCAATCATCTGTAACACATCAGTGACAGGATAATCTTCATAGCTGAAATAAGAAAAAACAGTATTCTAAAAATCAATAGGATCAATGATGGCAACATTAACAAGGGATAAACCTCATGAAAGATGGCTGATGAGTCTATACAATCAAGTGTTGCCATATTTTAGTAGACATTGCCAATAGCTTCTATTTCAGTGGCGCTGTCTTCCAGTGACAGGATTTGTGTATATTTCAGCTGTGACATGCTCTTGTTTCTAATAGAGATTTTCTTATCTTGAGGAGCCCTAAAGCCCAGGAACTTGTGGATTGAGTCAAACATGCTATGCTAACCGTTATGCCACAAGCATCAACATTTTAAAAACCATAACAATGTTGTATTCCAATCGAATCGAAGGTCTACTTACGAGTGCATCTTGCCGTCATAGTACTGCGTGTCCATGATCACCACCAGGTAGGCAGACACAGTGATTCCCCAGGACAGACCTCGGGCCACGACCAATACCTGGATGGCTCCAGAGGTAAACAACTGCTCGACTAGCTTCCTTTCAGACTCGGTCAAACCTTCGTGGAGGTACCCTACCCCGTTGGTCAATGTTTCCTTCAATGTCTGTTTAGAGAAACCATTTTGATACAATGAGAAATATATCCAATAATTTTTCTTAAGTTAAAAAAACTGAAACAAAAAGATGAACCAAACACTCATTGGTATCTGAAGATAAATTTTGGAACAGCAAAAGATAAAAAGGGCAAAAATTGGGGGAGAAGGATTAAATGCAGTGACGTTGAAAAGGCTTTTGAGCTGCATTGTAAGATATGACAACAAAACCAAAATTCGAAAGGGGGAAAAAGTAATTCTTGAATCTGCAGGTTCAAGGATATCACTACTTCCATATTATGTGTGTAAACAAAACATTACAATTATAACTAACCAAGTCACTGATTTTGTTCAAAAACGGCTCCAGATCCTCTTCAGTGCAATGCAAAAACTGACTGTAGGCCTCTTGACCGACTTGAATTTCAGCAGCAGCACATCTGAGGATGTCGATGGCAGTCAGGCGAGTTTGTTTGCGAGATGGGACAAAGACGATGACTGGCTTCTTTGAGGAGTACTTGGAGATAACCTGGTAGGTTGGTTTGGCCATACTCGTTATACGGGATGCATTGTGACTGACATTGAAACCCTGAAAGAATACAAGGAATAAATGATGAATTTGTCTTTATTTCTAATAAGAAATTTCATTCAAATAGCAATGATGATAGCCTAAGCGGTAATGATATTTGGTATCATTTCAGCTAAACCCATCCTCGTTACAATAGCACTCTACTGGATCATGAAGTTGTTGAGTCGTAGAGGTTTATGAACTCCAACGAATCACGCAAGAACAACAAAAGAGGCTCTTACCTGAATGTGAAGTTCAAGGGGGACGGGTCTGACATTTGGGTGGAAATTGAAGAAGGCAGAAGTAGGACAACCCAGCCACTGTGCAATGTCCTTGGCATTAGACAAAGATGAGCTCAATGCGATGATGCGAATATTTCTCTCCAGCTGAGATGAAATGTATCTCATACGGGAACAGATCACCTCAAGAACAGGCTGTTGAGAAATAGAAAATCAAGGGTGTAAATGGCAAATACAAAAATAGTCTGAAACATTTCATATCCCAAGGAAAAGAGCAATGTGGAAACAAAAACTAATGGCTTTTCAATAGTAACAAAAGTCTGAAACCAGACAATTGGCTGAAGATTTACAGATCTGAAAAATGTATAGAATTAGCAGTTATTTCAAAATCATCATCTCCGGGTCTCTTTTTAACATTGAAAATAATGCTTCACACCTTGCACATGTCTTTATGTCGCCTCTTGTTTAGACACCAGGCCACAATGACATAGCAGGAGTTGTTGCCCCAGGGCCTCGCGAATTATAACACTATTCGTATCTCTAAATGTAAAAACCAGCTAGATTTTGACACAAACTTACCCCAACTGTCCCTCCGATCAAGTGAAGTTCATCTACAATGAACAGGTTGATGTTCTGCACATTTTTTCGTTGATTCCATCGGCGTGACAAAACATCCCACTTCTCAGGTGTGCTGATAACAATGTTTCCCTGATTAAAGTGGAAAAAACAAGTCAATAAAGAAGTTCTCAGTGTGGGTTTTGTTGCAACTTTCTTGTACACTTTTGATGTTATTGTTAATGGTTGCATTTACAAGAATGTGACCTGTGTTACAACCAGCTCCCAGTTTTACAATACAGATATGATGATTTCCAACTTCTGTCATGGATAATACGTTTAATTCAATACCAGTATCTGTTCCCCCTGCAGTGCAAGTATACCTTCTCATATATCACAGACCATGCGAAAAATGATATCAGGGACACCTAACCAGACATATTATGTGCCAATAATTCTGCAGAACATGAGCTCCCAGCTAAAGAGAAGATTTTGAGTAATTATCTTTATCATTGCACCCTACACACATATCTTGTCTATTTTCTTTGTCCCAGCTGGTCTATAGATTTTAATAAAATCATAAGTTAAAAATCGATTACCTTTGCCAGCAGTTTCAGATCTGTGCCAGTTTCTCCTGTGAGCAGAACCACCTTCTTTCCAAGAGTTGACCCAAACTTGTTGCTCCAATCAACAAAGACCTGGAGGACACAATTATTGTATGGATGATAAATCAAATACATACAAGCAATATCTATGGCATAAAAGGAAAATCTATATCTTATCTCCAACCTAACCAGAAATTTTCAGTTTTTTTTTGCCGTATCTTATTTTAGCTAATCAGAGCAATTTTTTCCATTGGCGATTACTTACAAATTCCTAGAAGCTCACTACTTACCTGCTGAGCCAAGGCCTCTAAAGGTGCCACATAGACACACCTTCCCTCAGGATTCTGTGAAAACATACGCAAGACAGCAAACTCTCCGCAAATGGTTTTGCCACTGCCAGTTGGAGCACCCACAAATACATTGTCATCACTGTTGTAGATGGCATTGAAAACTGAAATACAAAGGGTAAAAAGGTTGATCAGATGGTCTGAATTTTTTAAAAGGGAATTACAGTATGGGGGAGGAAGAGGGGGTTACACACACTGTCAAGTATACAAATATACAGAACAAAAACAAAAATAGTGAATAATAGTTTCTATCAAATGTCTTCACACTCACCCTGTGTCTGTATGGGGTTAAAAATGGGCAGTATGTTGGCATACAAGGCTTCAAACACGGGTTTACGGAGAGCAGTGATAGGCAAGGGCTGAAGATCCAGCAGCTCTGTTGGGGGTGGATAACGCTCCGGCAAAATCAAGTGACGGAAGGAGACGGGAAGTTGAGTCTCAGCACCTGAAAGATTGACACAAAAACAATTTAACATACTAGTGTCTCTTTCCTTTTCATTTCTACTTGAGATGAGGAAAACATTGACAATTTATTAGCATCCACCAAATTTGACAAATAACTCTTGTGATGAAAAATCATATACAAATTGTTCAAATTCCATCTCTGTCAAATGAGGGCATAATACAAGATGATGATATTGTTCTTAAGGCATTATGCTGCCTACAAAGGAAATATTAACAGAATAGCACAATTTCTTGTTTTAATCATATAAACCTTACCAATCCAGGAGTCTGAAACAACCCGAATGAAGTACTGGGGAGGCAGCGGCTCAAACACTGGCACACAAAACTTGACTATGTGTTCATCTGTGGCAAATTTACTGGGGAAGAAAAGTATAGCAAGTTTCAAATGACTGAATCCAAGCAAATATTTGTCACTGCCAGCCACTATCTTCTTGTGGAACGTTAACAAAAAGAAGATTTTTGTGCTCTTTTTGACAAGAGGAGAGAACCCACTTGCCTGTATATCATGTACTTATGTAAGTCTAAAACATGTGTGAACGTAAATCTATTTATAAAGAGATTACTTGCATCAAATGCTCTCAAAAGAGTCGTTAGAGCTGTTCTAAGGACCCGGCATTTTGAAGTCAGATTGGAGTTGTTAAAAGTTTGTTGATGAAGTTTCAAATGTAATATAATATCACTGAATAGATTAATATATAAAAAGGTAGGACTACATTTAAATGTACTAGGATATAGCACTCAGAAGATGCTTAAGGGGTCTGAGCAAGCGCGAAGATTATCTAAATAGAATTTGATATTTATCTGGAAAATTCGCCACAAAGAGTTTCCCCAATAGCTCTAGTGGTAAAGAATAAGACAGAGAGGTAGAAACCAGCAGAAAAATAAGCACAAACCTTTTGAGTAAGAAATACTCATGATGAAGGATGGCCTCACTGTCAACATCCTCCACAAGAATCCAGAAGGCCTGTAGGTACAAAGGCATTACACACATTATTTCAATCACAAGCTGGATAAAGTATTTTTATATATTTGTTGTTGTTGAATTTTTTTTAAATATATATCTTATGTGATGCTGTAAAGCCTGTTTTGTTTTCGACATGTAAAGAATATCTGTAAAACACAAGTGAGCCTTTTAATGGAGACATATATGGATAAATAATAGCATTAATAAAAGGAAGAGGATAGGCGTCGTGACCGGCATGTATCCTCCAGTGATAGGCGCCGGGCCGATGTTGATGACAAGGAGACTAAAACTGAATGATGATCAATCGATTGAAAGGCGAAAGTAAACAATGAACAAAGCAAAGCTATTTAAGTCAATAATAGACTTCCCCATGACAGACACGCCCCTTATCTCCTCGCCTGGCACGTATCCTCCAGGGATAGGCGCCGGGCGTGGCACGTATCCTCGGGGTATGCTTGACTTTAATGAGATAAAGAGCATAAGAGGATAGACACTTCGTTAATAAAATGCCTTTTATTTTTTCATTATTATGATTCTCCACAAACAAACACACATTTCATACCTCTGAATGTCCATGAATCTTTTCTTCCCATTGGAAATCTGGGGTGATGCTGAGTTCTACCTTCAAAGTGGATCGAGTGATGGGCTGGATATGAACAGACAGTTCCAGGCGAGGAAACTGGCGGATGTACTTGTGAATGGGCTGGAAGATATCAACAGGTTATTGTAGTACGAGCTAATCAAGCAAAAAAGATGCAGACACGTTTAATAACCAAATTGTTCACTACCTTCATCCACAAATTAGTTCACAAGTGCAAGATGAATCCTTCTAAATAACCAATTTCTCCGTTCTTTAAGCCGAATAGATCTAATATTTCCAAATGAATTTAGCACCATTGAGAGGAAACATCAATCTTCTTCCCTGCTAATAGGTATAGGATTACACCTAAAGGATTCAATTATCTAAAATCTCTGCGATGCTCAACATCAAAGCATTCACATATATAAACAATCAAAGCAGAACAAAGCATTATGTTTGATTATTTTTTCAGATGACCTCCAAAACAAGAAGGTAGTTCATGAGACTAATAATTTAAAGCTGTAAAATTTACAACTCACTTTTCCCATTTTGGGGAGGCGTAAGAGTTCTCCAATTTCATTGTGATTCAAATCATACAGACGATCGAAGGGGAAATTTTTCTTTTCAATCTTCTTGACAACTTGCTCATGGATCTTACGGAACTGACGGAGAGGGGTCATTGACTGCCACCTGTGAAAAAATGGTAAGACATACAGCATTCATTAACTATGTGATGCAACTACTTAAATAAAATCAGAGTGATTGATAGTATCTCAGTTTATAGTCATTTTGGTTTATTCCATATCATGTGCGGATGTGTGGATTACTAGAAGTAGATAAAGTTAAGAGACAAAGACAACATTTAAGTACAAAAACAAGAAGGCAAGCTAGTCACAAATCCAGAGATCTCTTTGGAGAGTCATAATCGAGTTTAGAGCAACAATTCAACCGTCACCATTTATTTCATCAAAGCATTACATGAGATGGACTTATTTAGAAATGACAAATAGCTTGTTCACGTTAATTGTTACTAAATCCTTTCTTACATGCGTTTGTTGACCATTTTACACAGTGTGACAGCCTTGTCCGCCAGCTGGGCCCAGCCATGGTGCAGACAGATTTCAAACAGGGCCCTCATCAGTCTGCCAGCCGACTGGGTGATGAACACCATGTCAACCATCAAGGCAAACCCTTCCAGCTTTAATTGGGAGATGTACGCCTGCAGCAACACATTCACCTGCCAAATGCATTAAAAACGAGTAATGTAAGGTCACATGAATAGAGGACAACTGTACTGACAACAATATAATATAACATTCACTACTTATGGTATTTCCAATTCTATTTTTATACAATTGGTCAAATTTATATTGAGCAAAAGCATTTTCTGTGAAAACATCCTTCATCGAAGACATTACCTTGGCACTGGGCTCTTCAATGCTCTCTTTGATGGGAATGGGAACTCTTTCCAAAAGTTTTGTTAGCTCAAGTTTTTCTTCCTGAAAAATATATGAAATAATGATAACGGTTATTTAACGAGATGCTAAAAAGTAAAAAAATTAATCATGAAAGTCATTAATTGTCCAATAAGATGACTAAAACGTGGGAATAAAACACTAAGGTTATCTTTTTTTCTTATGATCCTTTATAATTTTTTTAAAGCATAGCCAGAGAAGGTGGCAGTATTTCATTCTATGGTAACATCTTACCATCATGGATCATTATTTTGATTTTAAGAGTAAACAAAAAAATTGAGCATCATCTAACAAACTCACCTCTCTGACAGAAATATATTTGAACTCTGAAGACAAAGAGAAGACACGGAACAACTCAATCTCACTGAGGGTTGGCTTCAGGAGTTGGTTATAGGTACACATGCTCTCATTCGTGATGTAGTAATGACTTGCAATGCGGCCCAGTTCTGTAACCTGAGTAAACACAAGAAAGATAGACGTTATTCAAATAAATAAACAAAGAAAACATCAGTAGTTTTGTCTTACAAAAAGAAAGGACAAGAGGACAAAGCTTATAACAAGAGAGCATTGCTTATAACAAGAGAGGATAAACTTAAAACGAGAGGACAACGATCATAACACAAAAAGCCATGAAATTACCTGGAGGTTTCCTGATTTGCGGTCATATCTAGCCAAGCCATTTTTATCCAAGACGCATGCAGCTGTATGCACAAGATCTTTACGTCGCTGTTGCAACAAGGGATCTTCCTTTAATGTGTCAAAGGATACACCATACAAGGTAGGGTTCCTCAGCATACGAATGTACAAGTAAGTGTAACCTAGAGGAGACAAAACAAGAAGTAATTAAATAGATTCACAATTTTTCTTAAACTTTGTTCAAAACCGAAAAACCCCTGAAAAAAAAAAAAGCAATTTATAAAAATTCTGGTCTAGAGCACAGAATAGAACTAAATCTATAAAGACCCTTCAAGAAAATACAAGAGTGGATGGAACAGGGTAAAATACCTAGAGACAGACCAAGAAAGATGTGGAAGGTAACAATTTCAGAAACAATTGAAAAGAAAGGTTATGAAGCAAAGAAAAGAAATCGTGATAGAAATGGTGGAGGAGGTTCATACATTCATATTAAACCAAACTTGACACTGAAAGGTATAAAAGGTAAAAGAGAAAGGAAGAAAGACAGTATATTTCCAATATCTACTTGCTCATACCAAGCCAATCCACAGCTTCTTTGACATTGTTGACTGTACCCAAAACCACTTCAGCATTCAAGTTATCAGCCAGCTTTGCTATGAACTGACTTTCAATGGGCAGCTGAAATAGACAGAAACAAAAAAGGGACTTGATTCACCGACACTCGTTCAATATCAAACAGTAACAAAATAGCTTCTTTCTACCGTTTTACATCAATAAAAAATGCTTTATAGTATAGCAAGTAAGAATAATATAATAATAATATAGTCAAAATAATATTTACAGACAGCAAACTCAATACAAATTCTCTCACCTGTTGATTCATCAGAGACAAATAATACTGCAGCTCACTGTGGTTTGTGATCATGATACCTTCACCTTTTGTATCGTACTGAGGTCTTCCAGCTCTGCCTAACATCTGAGAGAGAGAGAGGGAGGGAGGAAAAGATAGAGAAAAATCTATAAATGAATGGAATATAAACATGAGATTATATGTACATAGAATTAATAGGTTAATTTTGAAGATTAGATCGCTGATGATACCAACATTTAGGTGTTATCATAGATATCCCATTGTCTTAGCTTTCTGTCAAGTGATTAAACTAAAGTCAATTCTATACTGATCAGTCAAATCCCTTTATTCGACAAAAACTGAGAATCTGACATTTTAGTCTGGCATGAATGATATTGGATAGCTGACAGTTGACTAGTTAAAAACAAGGACATTGTAATGATGATGGCGTTGATGACGACTATACCTGCAACACGTCCAGAGCGCTCAGTTCTATCCATCTGCCCTTTTCTGGACTGTAGATCTGGGTGCCTTTGATTATGACGGTGTGGGCGGGAAGGTTGACACCCCAGGCCAGTGTGGAGGTGGAGACCAGCACCTGGATGTGACGATCTCCAAACAAATCCTCCACAAGTTTACGGTCCACTCTAAGAAGGGAAAAAAATGTTACTGGTGCTATATGAAACTGTTTATCAGGTTGCAATGAAAAAGATTTTACCTGAGAGCAAGTAAAGTATTCACCCAAACTTCAAAATACAATTGCTAAAACTGGATAAAACAGAAAAAGAACTATCAACTTTTTTTCCAGTAATAAATATAATCTACATCATCTTACTTGTTCATTCCAGCATGATGAATTGCAAATCCATAGGGTAACAAGTCTCTCAATTCACTACTCTGGATGCAAAAGATAAAAACATTAAAAATTAATTAAATAAATGAAGAAAAGGAAATGACAACATCATGGTATAAGCATGAAAAGGACAATTAAACAAAAATGAAATTGTTCTTTGCATGTTAGGGGTTGCAGCAGTCACCAACCAGTTATCGCAGTAATCACTTCATATTGGGTGCAAGAGAAAAATACTTCCTATGAACATTTACATCTTCGGCATTTCTATATCGTGACTCATCAGTGACATCCAAAGTTATCACAACCAGATTCCTACTCATTCCTAAATAACATGTCCAATCAGTGCCAAAAGTTATATTGGGAGAGGAGGGGGGAAAGCTTCTCTCCCCCTGCATTTAACTTTGTGGAAAGAGTAACATGGTGGCTGACCATATCACAAAAAAACTCTTGACGGGTGTTGCATAGGTGACAATGCTTTAATATTTGTTTAAAATAGATAAACAGAGAATAAACTATTTGCAAAAATCAGACTTACTTTGACTTGTTCTGCTTCTTGTCGCAAAACTACGGTGGATGCAGATCCTTCCTTCATGAAAAGACCCAGAGTATCTTTCTCCAGACACATGTCACGAATTGTGCGAGCAGTCTTACCAGTCTCTTTACGAGAATGAACAAAAACCAACACCTATAAATAAAAAAAATGAAGAAAAAAATATTTATTTGCACCATCAAATTTGTATATCTAGTGTGTCATTGCACTGAACATCTGCATCTGTTTGAGCGAAGAAATCATTATTTTTCTCTTTGTGACATCTCATTTCAAAACATATTGATTTACAGCATCACGTTTATGATACATGAAATACCCCTTAGATTTATTTAAAACACCAGCATTCTCCTAGTCAACTTACTTGATTTTTACCAGCATGCTCTATGACTTTTTCATAGACGATGTCATTCATCAGTTGGAATCGCTTAATGGCTTTCTTCTCAGTAACACCAATGAACTGTTGTTCTAGAGGAACAGGTCTGAAGCTATTGTCAAAGTAGAAAAGCCCTTCTTTGGGGTCAACTCGTAAGAAGGCGGCAACATCTTCGTAATTGGGTAAGGTTGCACTTAACCCAACCATCCTTACATCTTCTTGGGTGGCTTCAATTGTTCGAATGGTTCTAAAAGGGGAAAACAATTGAAATTCATTTCAAAATTAAATTTGGCAAAATAGAAACATACAGCTGATACTATAAACGGGATTGTATCTATCACTCTATCTATTCACTATGACAGATGAAACTAATCAAGTTATACAGAGTAAATTGGTTAAAGCGCAAGATTTTTTGCAAGTTCTTAAATTAATATGAACCTGGTTTCTATAGTTTACAAAAAATTGTTGCAGTATAGAAATCCTGGGTGTCATTTGAAAATGTTTTAGTCCTGGAACTCAATCGATTAATAGTATCCAAAGGTCATGAGAATTATCTAAGATGTGCATTACAACCCTACTAATAGAGACTAATCCACAAACATGAACATCAAATAATTTTTTCAAAGCCAACATTTTCTTTCCATTCAAACTCCTTACCTGGCGACTAGAGCTTCCAAAACTGACCCTCTACCATCATGAAGAAGGTGCACTTCATCCTGAGAAAAAACAAAACAAAATAAAATGCACAAACCATTTCATAACAGAACCGTATAATACATCATACTTAGAAATCACTGATGTAACAAAGCTATTTAAGAATATAGTATTGATGTGCTAGTTAATCAATGTTATTTATTATCTGTATTACCACATATTAATGCTCCCTGTGCTGTTAGTAGTATCACTGTATAGTTGAATGAATTGCTTCTTTGTGTTGCCCCTGTAACAGCGCCTTAGAGCACAAATAATCATATCATAAGAAATAAGTCTTTTTTAAACAACAAAGACATTCCTTTCCTTATTTTCTTTAAAATCTTAAAAAAAATTATCTATTGATATAGTAACTATAAAAAAGTTTCATCATACATGTGTATATACTATTGACAAAACAGATAATATCGAAGGAAATATGCGTTATATTCTTACAAAAATGATTAGCCTGACAAATTGTGTGTATGTCTTTTCTCCTCCTTTGCGCGTGATGATGTCCCATTTCTCTGGGGTGCACACAATAACTTGACAAGCAGCAATTTGTTCACGGGTCAGCTGATGATCTCCAGTCAACTCAGACACTTTCAGGTTGTAGGAGCTTAAACGCTGCAAAAATTGAATAACAGTTAAAACAGTTTTCGAAATATCTTTTCTGTCCATATCAGACATGATATAACAAAGAGAGTTCTTAGTAACCCTGCAGCATGATCGACAATCAACAGACATGCCTGGGTTAGACAGATCGTAAAAAAAAACCAACAGGTTCTATCTATTTCTGTGCAGTCAAAGATATTTATAGCCAGCAATGTAGGTTGTCTCATTTTCACATACAAATGAGAGGTAACACTAAGGCAACATAAAATTTGTGTAGTTAGAAGGTGAGTAATGTGTCCTGTGTATTGCTTATAGCGCCATTCAAGGATGGGCAGAGTAGGATGATCACCTGCTTGCTAGTTTTTGATCCATAGTATTTCCCAGCTCAAAGGTGGTTATTGGGGTATCTACCTGCTTCTCCTTCACCATTTAAGACTGAGCTTGGAGTTGGCTACCGGCACTGCAAAAGCGGTATAAGGCAAAGGATAATAAAACAAAACAAAGATATTCAACAAGAATTGCTAAGCGCTCTTACCTCGGTGAAATTTCCAACCATTTCTTGAGCCAAAGATTTCATGGGGGCAATGTAGATAATTTTGAAATCATCAACATTGATTGTGCCATCAGCATTGACATGTTTTCCAATTTCCCTCAAGATTGTCAACAGAGCCACATTAGTTTTTCCTGCACCCTGTTTAAATAATAATCAATGAAGAAATCTTATCTAGAGGATTTATTGTTGATGAACTAATAAACGTTTTTATGTTGGAAAAATCCAATAAAGGACAAATTTTAACTCAAATATGCTTTAGCACTAGGAGCACATATTTATTCTTATCAATCTTTTTGAAACATTAATTCTCTTAATAACGAGGAAAAAATAAATTTTGATAGTTATGAAATATGCACCAGTTTGTACATTTTGACAATTTTATCACAGTATACAAATTCAACATCATTCATAATTTCTTTTGGTTGCAACATGTAGGGGCAAAATAATACTAACTGTTGGAGCACAGAGAAGAAGATTCTGATCACTTTCAATGGCTGCATGAAACAATCGACTTTGAATACGATTAAGGCTTTTGAAACCTTCAAATGCAGGCTGAGCATACTTTGGCAAGCGGTCAATTGGTATCAAGGTCTGAAAATCAGAAAAGATAATTGATTGTCAGTTTACCTAAAAAGCTATTCTGAAAGAAATCATGGTTATTGAAAAAAAATTATTTCTTCAATTAAATCTATACAAAATAATATAACAGTAACTTCTCAACTGACCTAACTTTTGCTGTAAAATTCTTGTGATCATTCACAATGTCAAAACAAGTCAATACATTCAACTTACTTCGTCAATGTCAAAGGGTTTTGGCTTCAAAGCTGGGACATGAACCTCTTCATAACCTGAAATGCGAAAATAATATTTTTATGGAAAATCATAATTTGTTTCTTCTTGCCTATGTCATTGTAGTAAGAGTGTTTGACTCAAAATCTTCAAGTCCCAGATTCTAATCCTGGTCAATGCAGGCCAATTTTGCTTGGGAAATACTCTTTAACATCATTTTTTTTCTTACTTCCTTCATGTGTAAATAAGTCTGATGACAGAGAAAGATCTTGTAAGCATGACAGGACAAGCACCTAGCTGGATAGATAACTGCAAACGATGACACTGACTGGAATAAATCGGCCTGCCAGGGGATATTGTAGTATTTTAAAGTACTTAGAGCATTGTGACGACCAAAGATAAAAAAAATATTAAAAAAATTTAGCCATGTGTTTCTTAGCATGTGAAATATGAAAATTGTGTATTTTGGTTTCATGCACTAACAATCTGACAGTTAAATAAGTTTGAAAATATAAATTCAGTGGACACTCATTAACTCACCGTCCCTGACATCAATATTATCAGCAGACAGAGATAAATAGTGACTTCACAAATTATGATACATCAAATTCATAAATATAATTTGCTCTGTACTGTACCTTTACGTTGTTTCCGATAAGATCCATCAGGTAATTGACATCTCTTGTTGGCCATTAAATGACTTCCTTGTGTAAACACCAGATCCTCCAGGTAAAGAGTTTGTACAGGCCCCACCTCCTGTCACAGAGATTTTATCACAAAGAAGAAAAACATACACCATTGAAATAACAATACACGCTAAATCATATCAATCATGCAAAGAATGTCATGTCATACTAAAACGGTTATTGTATTACTGATCAATCGATTTAATCACCCTGACTGGTTTCATTCATGACAGACTTTCGGCTCTCAGCTTACCCTATTTCCCATACAATGAAGTTGACAAGTGACAACAGAAGCCACTTTCTGATTAGATGCTAATCTATCTTCGATTACTTTCCCAACCCACATGTGTGAATTGGAACCCATAAAAGAGTCTTTCCCTTTACAATTGAACGTCAGACTCGACCATGCTTCAAACTCAGGACCCATCCCATCGATCAACAGGCTGACCACTTGGTTACCAACGCTAGGATTATTTGATATTGACGGTAATTCATTTTCCTTGAATCAAAACTTTACCTCTTCATCATCCACCTCCATAGCTTCTATATCGGCAGCAATTTTAGACTGCCTTGCATGCTGACGACGTTCTCGCTCTTCCTTGACAATATCTTCTTGGTCTGTGGCTTGGAGCTGATGCAAAATGACGGTTAACTCTTGATCTTCCAACATCTTTTGTTCAATCTTTTTCTTTTCGGACACAGTTTGAGCCTGAGCCAGCATTGTGCAGTACAAAACTGAAATTCAGAATAAAAGACAAAATGAAAATTATTAAAGATTAATGATCGCAAAGATGAACTCACCGGGGGCCAGCAGACTTTCATACTTTACAGCAGCACCTACCTCCCCCCCTCACGGCCTAAAATAAACTTGAAATTGAAATTGAAAAAATTGTATCACTCCCGTCCAATCTATTTCGTATCAAAGCTATTTATGGGTGTATTTGGAATTGGGATTTGCGAGGGATTATCATATCACATGACAAGACCTGTTTGCATTGATAAAATGTTCTGGGCATCTTCCGTCTCTATATAAGCAATCTAATCTATAACACACAATTCTCAGAAACGTAGATTCAAGGTGGTACGGTACATTGCATTACATTAATAGTCAAGTTTTTTCAAAGCATTACATTTTTCTTTCATACACAATTTAACAATCATTACATTAGATTTTAAAATGAAATGTGTGGACAAATGATAAAATTGATATTACAGTGAAACCTTGTTATACCAGCATTTTTTGCAAAGACCAAACAGATGGTGTATCGTATAAAGATATAAGCTCTCTTGTTTACCGCCAGCTTGGATTGGTCCCAAAGTTGGCTGTATAACAAGTTTTCACTAAACATCTTATTCAACCAATATTTACTCATTTGTCTGTTCTGTCTTAAAACTTTGATGAATTCAAAATGTGAAACGTCTAACAGCAAGACTAGCTTGGTTTCCACTTCTCTGTCATCACTTGCAGTCTGAAACAAATACCAAAAGTATAGTAAGCTTCATTACAATTCATCGCCAAATCATGACAATTTTCAATTTGATTAAAAGAGACTAAATGTCTATTTGTATACCACAGCCAGATCAATTTAAGCCTAGATAGCATTAAAATTCATAATAAATGAAAACAGTTACAGTTTAGGACAAATATTCTATCATACCTTCAGAATTTCTATGACATCTTTAGCTTTACTTTGTGCCATATTTGGATCATCAGGGTAAAACTTGCTTATCTTTCTCTGGATCCAAAAAGCATCAATCTCCCTGGGCTGTAGTCCCCTGGATGACTTGTTCTTGTCTTCTTCTGACAACTGAAAAACAAACAAAATTAATTATAAATTCTGGAAATTGCCAATGCCCCCATTTCCCATACTTTGTGTGTGGTGGGGTAGCTTGATAGAGTTTCCCATGCTGGACAGGTCAAGGGAGAGGATCCAGACAAAATGGGGAAAATGGTAAAGTGATAAGCCCATCGTCTACCAATTGGGGAAAATATGTTTTCTTCTATCCTTTTTAAATTGCAAAATGAAAAGATAAACAATTTAGACTCACGTTGGCGTGTAATGTAGCATCAAAGTCGGCTTCTTCCCCTTCCTCTTGGTCCTCTTCTCCGTCTCCTTCTTCTTGTACCTCACCATACACATCACCTGTATCCTATCAAAAGTAAGATAAGAAAAGGACACATTAAAAAAAAAACCAAGATTATACAATAACACCACCCATTCACCCCTTTCCTTTAAATTCATGTTTTATGTACTTACGATTAAACAATTTTAAAATAAAACTTAAAGCCATCTATTCTTTTTATTCACAGTTATTCATTTTCTTGACGACAATATCAAATTAATATAATCAACTGTATGATTAGTAAGATTTGAATACAATAATTTTTTTATGGGGGAATATATATTCACCTCATCATCTGATTCTTCAAACTGCACATTTACACCATACGTCTCATCAAAATCAGTATGTTCACCTGAAATCAAGAAATGGAATTATCAAAAAAAAAAATTCACATGGAATTCAAAACATCATACCAAATGTGGATATCGGAAAATTAGATAAAACTTTAAAATTCAGATTCATTACAATTCTATCTAACATTGATAAATCTAACAATCTCTATACTTAATTTAATCAATGACTTTTCGGACACATATTGAGAAAAGATAGATGCATACCAGCAAACAAAGCTATGGAATTCTACTTCACACACTACAATGTTACTGCAATAACAACAACCCCAAGAGACTGAAAGAAAAACACGCTATAACCAAGGAGGACTCAACTAAGGAGATGCAGACCTGCATTCCAGACTTCGCTAGCGGAGTCGATTGAATTGTGGCAAGCTGTGATCGTGCCGTGACCTATGAGGTTAAAGGTCATGACATGACACAGTGTAGGAATACTTTTAAAATATTCTTTAGCAAATAGAAAAGATTAAGCGCTTATAGTGTTTATAATTAGTGTCAGATGATATTTTAATTCCAATTTGTAATTTAGATACAGAATTCTCTTTCCTAAAACGTATAAAAATATCAAACTATTTTACTATCGTAAGCTCAAATTACCGGAAGTGAGGGTGATTGGGT